>JAKSZP010006796.1:0-134616 GCA_022478985.1 Massospora cicadina
TGGTCAGCTTGCCTCAGTTAAATTAAAAATTATAGTTAAATTGTACATTAGTAACCTTAGCGCTCATCTGGCTAACCTCCCATATGAATCCTTCATCTATTGGAGGCATCTAAGAGAGGCATAATGGTGAAAGTAGTGAAGTGAGTTCCATATAGATAAGGTCAAATATCTATATTGTGCGGAGCATAACCAAGTATTCTTGTTTAGTAGCGCTGTAGTTTCATTTGGTCTTCAAAAGAGCTTTAAATATACTCCAGTAAGTCTACTTGTTGATCATCCAAATGAGATATAGTGGCCCCCACATGCACATTGCTGGCCTCGTTAGATAACAAAGAAGGGTTGATCAAACTTCATGTGTATAGGGACATACTGGGTAATTAGAACGGTAATGAGAAAGTTGTATGCCTGATCCTGCTCATGAAATCACCAAATTAGAAACGTTCCCTTGGAGCAAGTAAACATATGGTTAGTTAATTCAGCAGGCTGTGGGATGACCTGTGTGTAGTACCATACCATTTATGAACCACTTGGATGTCTCTAAACTTTTGGGTGTAATAATCCTCTCAAAACTTAATAGCCTTATTTAAAAGTTGCTAGATCCCATGCTTGGTAACTTTATTCTTTAGGAACTCCATCTCAGGGTACAAAAAAATTTGAAAAGCTTGAACTTAAAAGAAGCCTGCATTAGCTAGTTAGATACTTGAGAAGATGATATAGGTGCAATTGAAGGCCTCATAGAATCCTGTGATGTCATCAAGGTATCTTAACACGTAAAATAACTTCATGCCAACCAGCAGTCCAACCATAGCTTGGTGAAAGGTAACAAGGGCATAGAATAGCCCTAGTAAATCTGGTTCAGTTAAAACGATGTTTTGTTTGTGATTATCGTGCACTTGGCTTGATCCTCAGGGTTAGCTGAACTCTATTACCCACTGGAAAAATCCATTGCTGAAATATACTGAGCTCCTACTATGAGGCATAGCGAGTCATTAATACATGAAGTAATAAATGTCCTCATTGGTTACCTATTTAAGCTTACAGTAATCTATAACAACTTAATGACTTCCATCTTTCTTTTGAAATAGTAGAAGGGGTGTTGCGCATGAATTTTGAGAGGGTACCAGAAATCCCAACGCTAGTAATTCCTTAAGCGGCCTAGCAACTTGATTTTTTTTAGTTTGCTCTTCCAATACAGCTATACTCAGATGGAGAGCTTCTACCATTTCTACATTGTATATGAATTCTTTCATCTTACCAAAGTCACAGGGCAAGGTGGAAAAAGTCAGTTTATCCCTCCTTTAACTTATCCTCTTTATTTCTATTTTCTAAAGTCAGATCTTCTCCAAATAAAAGCTGCAACCAATGCCACATTGTAGATTCATTTGACTTAAAGTTGTGGAGGTTTCAACGTTATGGACACATCAATCTTATCAACAGGAAACTCTTTTTCTGCTCAGCATAACTTTCCGTTCAAATCATATGAAAACAAAGAAAGTAAATTGTGATCACCAGCCATAGTTTTAGTCTGATGTCCTCAGATTATCCGCCAACTGCTTTAGTGTGGAGCACCGGCTAGACTCCCTTTACCATTTTCCGTCCAGCAAGAAAATGCGCTCATACTGGGTCAGCCATTCATACCAAACCCCTGGGACAATTTTTTCCACCCAAGGATCTCGATTCCCACCTTGCTCATACTAAGTGGTACCTCGTTGCCCCCTGGTGCTCCCCTGAAGCAACATGCGTTTTGGCCTTAGGGCCAACTATGGGAGACTTTTCCCTTACTATGACCAAGCCATTATCAAAATGGCTCAGGAGGTGATGACTCCTACCAGTTTTATATATTTTCTACCCCTATAAGGTTATTTCAATCTTGGCTTCACCTGTGAAGCTGATGCCACCACTGCAGCAACTTTGCCCCTGGTATTCCAGGGTACACCTCTCCCCCACACTTTGGACCTGGCTCCCAGCGAGTAACACTTTGGTGGTCCAATTTTGCTGGTTTTCACACCCACCTCCCCCCTGAGGTGCTCCGTCAGGAGCTGTGGATGGTTTGGAAGCCTATGGTTCCAACCCCATCTTACAATTTGTGGTCCCAAATGGGGCCACACGCCTTGCTGGGCCTCAAGCATATGTCATGATTTTTCTGAATTTAATAAAATCGCCTCGTCAATTCCCCCTCACGCTGTCATTCCTTCTGCCCCTGACCATCCGTTCTGAGCCCACTTCCAGGGCGGACAGAATATCTGTCCATCCTGTTTCAAGTTGGACCACTCAAAACGCAAGTGTCCTTCCTTAGCCGCTTCAGACAGCTTAGACTTTTTGTCAGCTGGCTTCCAATCCACCGCCCACCCTGCGCCAACTTTAGTATTGGTTATGATCCTACACTTTCTCCCCCAAAGCCTGTTGCTGCAGCTGCACCTGCAGCCACCAATCATCCTCCTCCTCACACAGTGTCACACATGATCCCACCAATCAAGAACCATATTGGACACCAGTTTTATCCCATGCTTCCTCCAATAAATCAACCAAACCTCAACCATATGAGATTCCCCAATTTAATTCAACCAGAAAAAATGGTAGTTATTGGCTGAAATTGATGAATCGGGTAATCTCATTGAAGAAACATCTCTGCAAATAAATCAATTAATTAATGCAGAATGGGACGCCAAATACCCCCCTCATTTATATTCCCAACAGCTAAATGCCAAATCATTTTCAGTGATTACCAGCTTGCAGTTGAAGCAGCTGCCACGCCAGATTGTCATCCCCTCCAAAAAGCTGTCAACAAAATAAAGTGGTGATGCTCAAAGGAGGTATTCCCCACCTGTTATCCCATAAACTCTCAAACCAAAATGTAAGATTACAGTGAAGCAATTGCACAAAAATGTCAAAGACGTTTATCCAGAATGTGGTAAATGTAGCACAGAATCCTAAAGCTAAGATCACCCAAACTAATATTGCCACGTTCATTAAACTCCCGGACGCCCACATTAAATACAAAAAAGCTTTATCCAGATATATCAGCTTCATTTTCTTAGCTGGTAATTTCCTTGAGATACCAATTATTGGTGATATTGAATGACATTCCTACAATACCTGACGCCCTTGCTCTCCGCCTTAACATGCACCCTACTCTGGGATGAGGAAGCTGCTGTTAAAGATGAGCCCCAATCCCCCCTCCCCTTCCACCATGGTTGGATAAGCGGTTTTCCGCTGCCCACCTGGTTGGTTGTTTTAGTTTGGTGTATATCATTCAATCCATTCATTCTGAGCATTTTGTTTGAATCATTTAGTTATGTTAGTTTTTATTTTTTTTTAATTTCAGTAATGTCCATAAACTGGTCAGCTTACTGTAATAAATCAACAATCTTATCAACAGGAAGTATCCATACATTGTTAATGGGGTGCTAAGTCCCATCATACGAGTCCTAGTTGTCAATTAGCTAGTAGTACATAGTTAGTCCCAGTATACACTGTATCAAAAACACCCAGATAAATTATCTCCTTCAATGATGTATTATTGCTACCTCATATCTTTTTTAGGCTTCCAGGGGTATGTTCACATACACCTAAGTGTTAATTATAATCTGTGAATTTGGAGGAATTATTTTTGGTTCCAGAGAGTATAAGAGTATTCCTTCTACTATATAAGCACATGGTTTGGAAATTGCATTCAGGAACCCCCTGACATAATGTTTTAGTCAGTTAATCTTTTCTCTATAACTAGTAAGCATGGGAAAGGCTTTACACGTTTAGTACAATTCTTATTAGCTCAAATAATAGTGGTACATGCGTTTCAAGTAAGGACAAGAACCACTTAGCTTAATGGATAATATTTTAATTCCTGAGGAATTGAGTCCTAAAGAGCAATTTGTAATAGGGATTGTCAAAGGCAACCGCCAAGGTGTCTAAGGACATTTTATCTTTTTAGCATTAATGGTGCCCAACCCAAAATGGGGTGCCTCCACGTATCTTAAGGACATTTTACTAGATCTGAGTGGGTACAAAATAATCCTTAATAAATTTCATACATTGGGGTCAGCGGAGCCATACTACATGTAATGTTGCATGTTGTGCGTAATAGTAAAATTTTTGTAACCCTCAATGAAATGACGTTCACTGGGAATGCTATCAATGACTACAAGGATGAAGTTTTTGTGTACTTTAATGGCAACCCAAGTACCTAGGCTGCCAAACTGAGGTGGCAGAGTGAGAAACATGGGTGACTTGTCAGAAGAGAAAAAGTAGTATCATATTTTTCTTGGCAGAGGTAGATAAATAGTTCACCCAGGTATCCTAATAGATAGTTTTATGGACAACAGATTCAGATAGAGGCATGCAAGTTATATTGTCAGAATAGAAGCTCTTCATTCATGATGACTCCCTTTTGCCAATTTTCACGTCTCAACTCCTCTGCGCATAGCCTATAGCATTGTTCTGTGGCATAATGACGACCTTTACTTAAACAAATATGTATGTTATTGTACTTTTCTATAATGTCATGTAAGCAAGTTCTGATGGTGGTGTTGGGGCTTCTAAAGTAAGGTATTTACTCAACATAGACTAAAAAGATTCACTCAATGATACTTTGATTTCTTAGATGGATGTACAAAGTTGCTTGACCCCTATAATATGAAGTTGGATGTAAGGAAAGGACCTATGTTAAAGATGATGGTGTAATGGGTTTTCTATAATTTTATGTTTAGTACAACCATTGGTAAAGTGCTGGAATAAAATCATCTAGAGAAAATTATGACTTTTCTCTGTGTCAAAAAAGAATTGCATAAAGGCTTTTTCTAGTTAAAGAGGGTTAAGTCACTCCCAAAATCCTGGATTAAGAAGGTCTTGACTTGCATCCAGGTTTGACAATCACGCAAATTAGAGGGCAAAATCTCTCTGGCTTATCCACAGAGAAAGTAATGGATGATATTCACTTACTTCATGTTGGTGGCCTCTATTGAAATCTTATAAGCACTCAAAATTGACATAATACTCTCCTGAGTGGGAATAAAATCTTTTAGAGCCTGGTTTTGAAGGTAGAGCTGGAATGAGAAAAAAAGGAATATATATCAGGATCAGTACTATGTCTTAGCTTGGAAGACACTGTCTCTGCATACTCACAATGGACTCCTAGGTCCAATTGTCTTCTCTGCTTCTCCACATCATCCTATAGTACATTTCAGCAAAGGTAAAGGTGGCTGTTCTAACCTTCTGTTACATCAGAACTCTCAAAGCTGAAATCTCAACTTCATAGTTAACAACTTGGTTACCTAGCTCAATGAAATCTGTTTATCTAATAAAGATGCTTATCAGAAAGTTCAGAGAATGCATGCATGTTTTATACCTCCATTTCAAACGCCTTAAAGGTAAAGTTGAGGTCAATAGGGAAAACATCAGGATGAACTTCGCATCCTTGGACAATTAAGTCAAATTTCTTATGCAAGGTTTTAAATCTAGCCAAGTCTCTCCTTCTACAATCCATTAGAACTTTTAAAGCATAATATAGTAGTTCTAAGGTCATTGTGGCCCATTGGGACCTCAGGACTTGTTATCCATCCTAACTGGTAGGACCTTTCAGCCCTTGCAGCCCTTCAGGCCCTTTAATTCCTGTAGCTAGAGAAAGTTCAGACATTATTGTTGCAGTCTGTCAATGCCTCTACTTGGTTTAGGATTTACATTAGAGCTGGCTCTTGATCCTGGACCCAATTGAGGGATTTGGAGGAAGTTCAATGCATATATCCAAGCACTTTTAGCTACTTATCCTTGAAATTAATCAGTAATAGGGTTATCCAGGTAGCCTATGATAGAAAAATCAGATAGGGTAACATAATTTTTGAAATTTTTCATGATATTTCAATGATCCTGGAGAGCCTCATGAGATATAATAGAAAAATGCAGAAGCGGCTTCACAGGAGTCAAAAAGTTAAGAGTAGAGGTTCTGCATCAATCCCAACCAAAATAGAACCTCTTGATAATGCAGTCTTACTAGCTGGAGAAGGTTGTGAAGGTAAATGTCATGATTACATCACAACTTAAAGTTTAATTATCTCTTATGGCAGGATCAACCCCAATTTAAAGGTTTACTTAATACCGTTGTTTGGGATTATCTCTGTTAATTCTCGGTGTAAAGGCCTGATTCCGCAGAGTCAGTTTGCACAGGGTATTAGCCATTTAGCAACCAAATTGGACAATATAAAGATTGCTGACTTTAATAAAACTTGATAAACTATATATGGAGCAATCGTCCCTTATCTGACCTTTATTAACTTTATACTAATTGCAGAATTATCTGCAACAACCTAATCCTGGGAAAATACCTTTTATTCAATCTTTCGTTTGACTCTTTAAATCTCAGTTCCTCAATCCAGATGCATCCTCAACTTGGTAGTCTTCTATTCGTTTACCCTTTTCTAGAAGGTTTCATTTATATCAAAATCTCGGCGTAATTCCCTTCAATTCACCAAATGGTCAACATTTTGATCAATTATTAACCATATACCTTTTCCATCAATCATAAGACTCATCTCAATTTCTACTCTGATCTACCAGTATGGGTAGCGTATCGTCCAGTCATATCAACTTCCTGACATTGCCCACTTCCTTTGACTGTACAATGGGCTCTTACTGTTTATATGCTCAAAGGAACTTCACATGAACTCAGTTGATAATCTGACCCCACGCAGGTTCCTTAATAGTGCAGACATGCATGCCAGTCTTCTCAATTATCTTTAATGGCTCAGCCCAGATTTTGGAGAGCTTGTTTTTCCACCCAAATCCGTGCTGGTCTTGGAATAAGACATGGTCTCCTACAGTGAACAGCGGAAGTCCACTCTGTCTCTTATGATCGTCTGCCTTATAGCAAATATTCTTGGCCAAACTTGTAGAGTAGGCTTCCATTTGCAGCTTGATAAATGTATCCATATGAGTCTTCAAATATCGCTGAGGGTCTACACACCAGTGTCCTCTACACACGAGTAAAGCAAGGCAGACAGAGCAAGATGTTAACCATACAACAGTTGAAAAGGGCTCTTACCAGTTGATGAATGATAGTTGTTATTATATGCGAACACAGTTGTAAATTTAAGGGCACTCCATTCTGAGGGTCAATCCTTTACTAAATAATGGAGTATGTTCACTGGGGTTCCATTGACCCGCTCCACCATTCCATTTGATTCCAGATGATAGGGGGTGGTCAAAACCCCATGTATCGCCATCAACTTGTTCAACTTTAGCAGGATGTGAAAAGTGAATTTGGTTCTGTTGTCCATTATAATGAACTGCGAGCAGCCGTGTCACTGTATAACACACTCCATAATAAACTTGGCAGTGGTTACCACGCCCAAGTCATTAATGGCCCTGGCCTCCACCCATCGAGTCAAATGATCAATGGCGATGAGTATATACTTGGATCAATTGGCGCTAGTTGTCAGAGGTCCCACTACATCATTGGAAACGGTGTGCCAGGTGAACTGGGGTTTAACCAGATGGTATGTGGTCTTCTTGTGGAATGGCTTTTCCACTTGACACTGATGTCAACAACTAACCGTTTCCAATACATCGTAATGCATGCTCTCCCAGTAGCAATGGGGTCACAAAAACTCCACCGTTTTCTGCAATCCTCCATGTCCTATAGCCCAATGAGCATCCATAATAATTGCGGGTCTAGCAGAAGGTTTAGGGAAACTCAGCGTTGAGTCTCCAATCTGCTTATATAGTTCCCCCTCACATAGAAAAGTATCCTCCCTGAGCCCATCTAATACCTTGATCACCTGCGGCGGCTCATCCTGGTACTTTTAACCCAATCTTCTCATACATTAAGTCAGCATAATCCGACCATTATAATGACCGTTGGCAGCTGAAAAAGACAATCCGCATTTTGATGTTTTGCTCCCAGATGGTGTATAATCTCAAAATCGTATGCCTGGAGCTTCAGTGCCCAACGTGCAAGCCATCCTTCCAGTTCACGCAGATTCTGCAACAAGCACAAGGAAGCATGATCCGTCACTACTTGGAATCCTAACTCATGTAGATATATCCAAAACTGTCTGTAAGCATAGATCACTTCTAAACACTCCCACTTGGTCACAGTGTAGTTTCATTCGTGACAGTTTAAGCTTTGACTACAAAATGTGACAGGATTCTCAACGGTATTGTCATCCTTCTGGGATATTATTGCCCCTATAGTGGAGAGGGATGCATCCGTTTTACTATGAACTGTTTTTGAAGTTGGGATATTGCAAATGGGTGCGCTTACTAACGCAGTTCACAACACATCAAAAGTGTTATATCTTCCATCCAATTGATAGAAGCAAAATTCTTTAACAACTCAAAAAGTGGGGCCCTGATGCAACTGAAATTGGGAATGAACCGCTGGTAGCACCTGACCATCCCCAGAAACACTTATATATCCCTCTTATTACCTGGGCTTGTCATCTTGCTTATTGCTTCCACCTTAGCTGGCTGTTGTTTAAACCTGTTTGAATCCACGACAAACCTGAGGTATTCTAATTGTTCTTTAAAGAAATGGCACTTCAGTGGCTTAATTTGGGTATTAGCGGTAGTGAGGCGATGGAACACTTGTTCCAAGTGGGCAAGGTGCTCTGTAAACGTCCGTGAGGACACATTGATATGATTGAGGTAAACTAAGATGAAGGACAGCTTCAAGTCACCTAAAATCGTATCCATGGCATGCTGGAACATAGACAGGGCGTTGCACAACCCTTGTGGCATGCGAGTCAGCTGGAATTACCCTTTTAAAGTGATGCTAGCGCATTTCTCCTGTTCCACTGATGGCAAATCGATCTGCCAGTACCCCAAGGTCAGATCCATGGCGGAAAAATAATTTTCTTCACCCAAGCAGTCCAACGCATCATCAATCTGCAAAAGAGGGTAGGAATCCTTTTTTGTTATGCTATTGAGTTTGTAATAGTCAATAACCACTCGATTTTGTGCCATCTTTTTTCTTTACAATAAGCACAGGTAATGCCCACGGACTGTTTGATGGCTCTAGCATCCCTTTCACAATAAGTTTATCCACCTCGTCTGAGACAACCTATTCTGCCGCTTTTGATCATCTAATAGGTTACGATCAAATGGGAGGGTGATCCCCATATTTATCTGATGCACTACCCCTTGAGCGCACCCCAAATAATGATCATCCTATGGTAAAATATTCCGATACTTTTCAAATAACGCCATAGCCTTATCTTGCTGTTCCGCTGATAATCCAGTAAGTGCTTCCCGTGGAACCACTGTCAATATGCCAGATGATGATCTTGTTGGTAGTCCAAGATCCTCCCATGAGCCAAAATCATGAATACGGCAAACTTCTTCTATAGGAACTAAGTGTAGGTAAGCCACCACTTGGTGCCACTGGATTGTTATTGTCTCCTTCTGAAAATTCTCTAGCAGCACCTCCCCATTCCCAGGGAGTAGTATCCCTGGAGCCACATATGGTTTAAGCCCTGAGTGCTGGTGAGGCGCCATAATTTCCCCATAAAGCCTTTTAGGGACATCGATTTTTGAGCTCAGTCCCTACTATGCACTGGTGTCCAGATGGTAGGCTCAAAGCGCTCACTACCCAAAGCAGGATCTCTTTGTACTCATAAATATGGTTAAGAGGTCTCTTGTTCACAACTCCATTTGTCAATATCAAACAGGAATCACTCCATCGCTGTACGCTAGATTGATTTGACTAGAGCAGAACAGATTTGTTGAGATTTTACAAGAGGTAAAGTAAATGGGGATCTGCTATTCTAAAATATTAAGAGTTTTTTCCGCCATATCTATCACAACGCCAAATTTTCTCAAAAATGCCGCGCCAATTAACATGTTGTAGTTGTTATTTAGCAGAACCACTGCTGGTGTGGAAGACCAGACTGACCCAAATCATAAAGGCAACGCGCTATATGCTCCTTCAGAAACAGTGCTATGCATCCCCGAGGTCCTGTATACTACTCAATGGTCCTCATCCAATTTCAACAGAAGCTTAGCCACCAACCTAGTAGAAACTAGGTTCACAGGGGCTCCTGTGTCTATGATAGCACGGATTTTTGTGTTTTGAATTCCAAGTAAGAACCATCAGTGTTTATTATGTGTACATCCAAGGGCTTTGTGTTACTCAAAAAGGAGAAAATGCCCTTACTGACCTAAGGATACTCACTAGTGATGTTCTCCACTGGTATGGCTACATTAGCCCCTACTAAAGAGGCAACGTCCATCAAGGGATCCACGTTGCTGGTGCCAGTCTTTTCCAGGATCTGCCATGCATATGGCTTCTGAAAGTCCTGGTGGAACTCAGGGCTTGGGGGAGATTTTCTACTTTCTGAAATGGAAGCAGGGGTACTGATGGAAGCTGTTGCTATAACAAATCATTTGATCTAGTTCTGAAATCTACTCAAAGAGATGCTTGGAAATCGTAAGGGAAAAGTGAATTGGACTTAATGGAGGTAGAGTGTCCTGTATCTACTCCGCTTGAGCTTTTCCCTGCTTAATCTTTTCAGTTGGCATCACATACACTTGTGGTTTGCTAGGGCAATTGCTCGCAATATGCCCTTTTTGTTCTCACTGGAAGCAAGTATTCATGAAAGGTTCATATATAGCTTAAAGTGGAGGGACCAGTTTTAAAATTGACACTATGGTTCTAAGGTCGTGGATTAACCGGTGGAGTGTACATAGGCTGAAAATGGTCCGCTGATTTGTATGATGGACAAATGTGTTCCAGCGGTTGATAGCTCAGTCTCTGCAGCCCATATCCTGAAGAGTTAGGTGTGGAGACAGCAGAGTTCTTTTGGGCTACTTTAGGAGCACTGATCATGGCAGAGAGTTGACATAGGTGTTCACAATTCAAATAAGTCCTGCATCTCCATCCAAAACGTGAGACATAGCGTTATGTAGTTCCAGATATGGTTTGACAGCTGTCATTATTGCTATACCAACATCCTGGGCAGATAAAATGTTAGCTCCGAGTAGTACATATGCTTCCACCAAGAAAAGTTAAGCAAATTCTAACAGGGTCTCATTTCATTGAAACTAAATACTCAGGAAGTTGGCCTTCCGTTGGGCCATCTTGGCTGCACCCCCAAAGAGCTGGAGAACAATTGCTTTTAACTTCTTAGTAGGATACCAAGCTATTTGGAAGGTAGTCGGTAACTTGATCAGCGCTTTCCACATCTAGAGCGGAAAGCAACAGTTTCGCTTTCTGCCAATCAGAAGACCCTTCCACAGCGAATTCAAATTTCTTAACGTAACCAAGTAGATTCCCGTCACAACTGAAAGGAGGTAATTTCTCGATCCAAACTCTTTCGCCTTGATCCAGGCTCCTGCTGCAAGGAGCAAGTGAATTGGTTCCTTAGTGACTAAGGGAACCACCCCCTTGTGAACTATCATATGGCCAGCTGGATGGACTTGGATCCATTGAAATGGATATAGAAGAAGTAGTGTCGTGTGAGGCTCCATCAAAACTCCTGAGGGATATTCATTAGCTGATCCATAGCATTCTTCCCCCAAATCACCACTAACTGCATCACTCCCCTGTCTCTGGTATTCTCTGCAAAATGTTCATTGATTAACTAGTCCTTTTTAACTGAATAGCATCTATACCATCCATCCTGAAATCCCTGTTTCAGTGTCTCATATTGATGTTGCAACTCAGATGGAATTCCCTCACAACGTTCAGTTTCTGCACCACTGCTTGTAGTCATAAGAGGACATCTTCAACAGTGTTCAGCATTTTTGCATGCTTATGGCTAGCGTTACCCGCTTTTGATTAGCGTCATTTATTTGGTTCAGGAGGGCGGCTTGTTCCCATACCAATTCCTCGTTGTCCTGTCAAAGGGTACCAAGCCATACTTGCATGTCTGCATACTCTCTTGTCTCAATGATTGGAAAAGTAAAATCTCGACTGTGCTCAGCCTGGCTAATAATTAAAAGTTGTGTAACCTGACGGATTATCTGAAGATATTAGGGGGACATTGACCAAAGGACAAGCGCATTATCTGTCATTTGCTGACTACTCCGTTTGATGCAAAAATTAGGTTTATCAGCTGATATGGAACTGACTTGATCCGCCACTTGCCATTCCATCAGTGCTATTTTTCCTTAAGCTGATCAATCATGACTTCAAGTGCTTCCGTCCATTCTGCTAGATCTGCCAAAAAGCGCTTGGTATTGCTTCCCAACGTTGTTACATCCTGAATCCATTCCGCTGATAGGCTATGCCAATCCAACAGTTCTCCTATTACCAAGGGTAACTCTATATTTAACTGTGGTACTAAAATGTCCAACTGACGGTGGATGTCCCCAACACAATGGTCCTTCTGTACAGCGCCCCCTGCACCTACAAAAAAGAAAAATTGAGGCGGTCAATCAGGAGGCAAGTATCAATTTGCTGTACTTGAGCGAACTGCATTACATCCTCAATCTCTATATTGTGGTGAGCCAGCACACGCAGTAGCTGGTGAATAGATGGTTGCACATAAGCAACTAGATACCCCTCAATTCCGTGGGTACCCAGGCGCTGAGCCAACCCTGTTGTAGTCACATCCAGATAGGACATGTACAAGGTGTAGTGATTTTCTTGGTCTCGTTGGTTATAAAACAAACTCAAGGCATACTCTCCCACCTCATCTTTATATAGTCAATAACCATTCAACAGCCATTCCATAATAACACACAGCTGCTGAGAGGTCACATTTGTGGAGCATCCTTGTTGGTTGGCCATCAGCTCAGGGCAGTTTTCTAATTGCAGATTGACCATAACTTCTTCATCACCCAGTTTTGTTATAGTAAATAATACTGGTTCATTGTTAGGTGCCTCCCATGCTTCTTCAGCATAATGCGCGCAGAATCTGATCAAATTTTGTTGTAACGAATGGGGGCTCATCATTATATCCTAGCGTCGAGGAACTACAGTTGACCAGTGGCCCCCTGTAGAGAGCGCCACTGTTAATTCTCAGCATAAAGGCTTGATTCCGCTGAGTCTGTTTGCACAGGGTATTAGCCACTGAGCAACCAAATCAGACAATATGAAGATCATCGACTTTTTAAAACTCAATAAACTATATATGGAGCAATTGCCCCTTATTTGACCTTTATTAACTTTATACTAATTGCAGACTTATCTGCAACAACCTAATCCTGGGAAAAGACCTTTTGTTCAATCCTCCGTATAACTCTTTAAATCTCAGTTCCCCAAGCCAGATGCATCCTCAGCTTGATAGTCTTCTATTCGTTTTCCCTTTTCTAGAAGTTCTCATTTATATCGAAATCTTGGCATAATTCCCCTCAATTTGCCAAATGGTCAACATTTCAATCAATTATTATCCATATACATTTTCCATCAATCTCAAGACTTGTCTCAATTACCACTCTGATCCGTGGTATGGGTAGTGTATTAACCAGCCATATCAACTTCCCTACAATCCCAAACTAAAAAATTTTACCATACTGAATCTGTGGAACTCTGAAGAGCAAAATAGATATAGAGTTTTGTCTTGGAGGTTAACAGAAATTTTCCCTAAAGTCATGGTACTCAATTTCCTCTTGTATTGCCTTTAACAAAAAAAACTGGATCCTTTTTCTTACTCTTGGTTAACATTATTTTATTGCATAATTTAAAGTTCAATCACAAATTAAGGAGTTTTTCATAATTTTATATAATATTTAGTTATTTATCTGTTGGCTTTGCATCCAGGGGCTTTTAAAGACCGGAAAAATGAAGTGTTGGTTGGAATTAATCCCACACGTCCTGACATAACTGGCGCTCCCTGCCAGGTCTTCCAAAGTCCTTAACAAACTTTGAAAACCTTTTTTGATCTGTCCCTTTTGCTCTATATCAATGATATCTGAGCCAATTTCTGAGTTAAGCCTGCTGACTGATGACCACTTACTTCCACAAGACAGTGAAGGAAAGAGATAAATACCTTCACACATTCAAGCATCTTAAAACAACCAGGATGACATCAAAATGGCAGATATGTTACTACAAAAGAGAGATCAATAGTTTTGAATCTCATGGAAAAGTGAAGAATGTGCTCAAAGTGTGGATTCAGAATACAAGACTTACCTAAAAAACTATAATACCAAGGTCCAGTCCCTGACGATTTAATACTATGCTAAGTTGTCACAAGCAACATAAAGTATAAAGAATACCTAAATGCTAAAATTTTTAAGCTGAGAAGTATTATAGTAGTTCTATGGAAGATAATGACAGTATCATTAAATTTTTCAGGTTCAAAAGTGATGAGATTTATCACTTTAATTAAATATAATAAAAAATACTCTATTCACTGATGCCACATCTACACACACCAAGAAAACTAAAAATATTTTCCTCAATCAAGCTGGTTGCTACCACTTCAGTAAAGGCAATAGGTCCTGGTGTAGTGAGAGATCCCGCTGGACCAAATCCAACTCAGTTGGCACCCACTTCATTCACCAATACACTTTATCTTATTCCAACCTGAAGCTGTTCCCAACTCATGGCTCCAATTAAGGTGGTGTTTAAAACAGGGATTTGGGTTACAATGCTTGTCCCAATGATTCTGATCCAGCCACTGCTCCTGTACCAGCACTGCACCTGAACCTTCACCTATTACTCCTCCCACAAAAGTAGCTGACCAAAAAGAAATACAAGCTGATGCCTCTGAGACGTCCCAAACTTTTACCACCGTCAATTCTAACTCAACAACGTTTACTACTCGACCCTCTGAAACTTCTGGCGCCCATAACGTTCTAATAATGCGAGAAGCACTAGCCCTATACCCAGAGCCACTTAGTCTGGTGCTAGAAGCAATACTTTTTCCAAAAAAAGCAGCTATCAAAGTTAAACAAGCTATTTAAAAGTTACCCATGGAATCTCTGCAAATTCTAAAGCGGCTCATATATCTGCCTCTAAAAAATATGCTGGCTTCTAAAACTGCACTTGAAGCTAAAACTAGTAATAGGTAGCACATTCAAGTCTAAAGCCACTAAAGCTCTATTCAAAATCTTTGCAACAATTAAGGCCACCTTTAAATCCAAAGTCGCTGCACCTAAAGACAGCACCAAAGCTATTGTCATAAGAGCTACTGCCATGTTAAATGTAGCACCTCTCCACAGAGAACTATAAATGGCAAAGCCAAGCTGGTCGCTACCACTGACCGTAAAGTGAATCAACTTTTGAAGAACCTTAAGCAAGATCTCAGCAAACCTAATCGAAGCACATCATAATCTTGAGTAACGGGAAAAAATGGCTGAAAAAAATCCATCAGCTTAAAACGCAATTGGGTCAGGTTAATGCGCTAAACCCCTAACATTCTGAAGCCAAATCTTTTATTCGAAGACTGCTGAGACATACTTTGGCAGGTCAGTCAAGAGTGCTATAGATTACCATCCCAGCATATTTCTATAACTCATAGCGTCAGGCCACTAAGGATGCTGGATCCATCATTGGGCTAGACATTCTTTGATTCCTCAACAAACTCACTGCAGCCTCTTTGGTTTTATGAATTGAAAGATAGAAAAACATTTTATAGTCAATGTTTCCCATTGTATTGTGGTTAATTGAGTGTATAGCCAAATTCTTCAACCCTTTACCCCCTACGCCAGATCTATAAGGGGGTGTTGTGAGGTTTCCAGCTAAACTAAAAGTTCAATTACCTCTGAATGCAGGACTTAAAATCAATCTAAAGATTTGACTATTATCATTGTCAGATAGTATCCTTGAACTAAAGGATCAAATTACCCTGAAACCACGTAAAACCTGGATAGTGAATTAGATATAGATCTTGGCTTAGGTTTCAAACTTTTCCCTTTAGTCAACGCACTTGATTCCTTCTTGTTACCCACTAAATAAACTGGATCCTTTTCTAACCTTTGGTTGTCACTATGTTATAGCATAAAATTAGGCCAATCACAAATTAAGTATATTTTTAATTGTATATAATATCAATTTTTTATTAATATCTTTGCGCCTGGGTCTTCAGAAGACTCAAAAATTTTAAAAAGTAATATAAATAATCCCCTGAATCCTGACTGGAGGAATGTATGACAGGTGAAGGTAGGGTTCCACCCCGCTAGCTAATTTGTTAGTTCCAGTGTAGCAGAGATGTAAAGCTTCTCCATATAGGAAGGTACTTCTGTAGCTCAATAGTGGCTGGGTCAGCCTTTGGTCAAGTAGATTTATCTAAGAGAAAATAATAGTATCACTGAAGTTATTGTACTGTAAGTATTGATTTTAGTCTAAAAAGTGCAAGCTGAACTCAAAGATGACCCAGAACTCCAGTCTCTCAGTTTGAATAAAAATAATTGTATTAGGATGGATTAATTCATCTGGTGATACTATCTTCCCCATTAGAGGAAAAATTATGCTAAAACAATCTTTTATTCCGATATTGACATTTCCAAAAGTAACAACATGGGCCCCCTGTAGTGAGCACCAAAGTTGGCTTCACCATTATAGTAAAAAAATAATTGATCTTTGGGTTTCCAGAAAAATCCTGTTCATGGATCTAGATTACTTAATGATGGCTCTTAGAAACGGAATGTCTTCACAAAAGGTGATGGCAAAGAACTTATGCAACAAAAGAGACCATTTATTAATAACTGCCTTAGTCACGAGTGCTAATGCCATTGTCATGAATATGTAAAGGAGCATAAGATGTATGAAAATTAATAATACTGGGAAAAATTTAGAACCTTGTTATTTAAAATTTTTCTAATGTTTAAAAAATGCAATAGACCTTTGTGAAGTGATAAGCATCTGTGGACTCCACAATTAAAATCCTTAGATCTAATCCAGTAGGAAGGTCAAGCTGAAGCCATCTTACTATGTTGACGTCTATATGGTTAAAATACCATTTTTCTTGAACAACAAGTGTAAAAATTTACTCTAGGTTGATTATCAGCCATCAACCCAGTAACCTTTTTACTGCACAGGTTCGATTTCCTTGTGCACTTTGTTGCATTGTATAGAATGTATTAATTGATGATAGTAAGGAGACTATTATCTATAGTTGATATTGAACTTTTATTTGGCCCAACGCTCAGCCAGTATTTCCAATTAAATACTCTGTAAGTTGTACCCATAGGGATTCGCTCCCTACACTCTTGTCCCCTGATCTTTGTTAAGATACCCCAGTGACAGTTTCTCTTGGCCCAACACACAGTCAGCAGCTATCCATGATTGTGGTTCCTTCATCCCTAGATCCTGGCTCAGATCTCTACTCTTCTCTCCGAGAGTCTTCCAATTATTACCTTCTGCAATAATATTCTTGAGATAGAACGACACAATAGAAGCTGATAGTCTAATTATACACCAAATCAATAATATAAATGTAGATTATAATACTTTCATAGATAATGATAATGTTTTTATTATAGTAAATCCTAGGGAATTTTTAGTAGGGATTCAGCTGTCTAACCCTCGGTTGACACCTCCTCAATGAAACAGCAGCCGTTGCCATTGAATCACCCATCCTCGTCTCAGCAGTGATGGTCTTCCTCATCCTAGCTAGGATTCCATCTTTGGACAGCCTTGATACCTCAAACGGATAGATTTGGAAAAAGTGTCCCTAACGTTTACCTCTTGATTCAAGCAAACCAACCATAATTGGCTAGTGACTTTCTTAGGTAATGGGACTTATTACCCATTATGGCAGGTCACTTCACCAACCAATCAATTCCCTAGTTGCAGGCGGCATCACTCACCTCACAACTCGCTATTCATTCCCAATCAGTAAGTGATGAAACCTGATCAATCCCAATTGGTCCACCTGATAGTTAATCACTATCAGGTGCCCCTATTTCGTCAGCAACTCCGCCCAATGAGATCTTAAGTATTCATCTGGATTGATCCCCAACGGATATGACCAGGCAAATATCTCAAAATCCCCTAAACATAGTTCCTCCAAAGCTTGGGCCAACTAATTTCTGATTCACTAAGCCTTAAGGAATTTCCCCTACAAATACCAGGTAATCTAGCAGGCTAGAAATATGGGCAAAAATCCCAACATATCCCCCCTCTTGCCTAGATTTCCAGCGAGAAAAATACTGGGGCATGAGGACACCACTTCAGACACTTGGTCGAATACTTCATTGGTTCAAGCAGAGTACACTCATCAATACACTACGCTGCTTAGGACGACCTTCAGCATATGGCGTTCTTCCTCTTCCTTCTTGCTACCGCCTTCTCAGAGCGCAGTCCCCATGACCTTCTGTCATGCCGGGCTGATTGATTTACTTGTGATGATATTAATCCCAGGATCTAGTTCCCCCTCCCGTCAGGGTATATGACCCACTGTCATATTCAGGATTCTTGGTCCAGCGTCCTTGATTTCCTGATTTTCTCCTCGTCCTAGACAGGAGACTCTTGCCATTAATGTTCGTTTCATGGCTTAATTAAGAATACTTATTTCCTATTCACCCTTGTTATTTCGCTCATAACCTCTTGGCTGTAAGTCATTCCTAATTCTTCCCTTGGAGAGCTTATCTCATTAATTTTAAGATTTATTTTCCCCAAAATGGAGATTAAATGATTATAGAGTGCATAATGTCAACTTCTATATAAGTCCAGCATCCCCCTCTCATCCAGCTCATATGTTAAATTCTAATCTCGCTACTAGCAGCTCCTCAATAGTCTGTCTGATCCAGACCTCCATCTCTTCCAACAGATGAGTCAGGATGCTCTACAGAACCTCTTTTATGGTCCCTCCAGGACTCGTATGCCTAGTCTGGTGCAAGCAGCTTTTCTTTCCATCAAATTACTGGAAACGGTAACTAATCCCTCCAAAACCAGCTGGACATCATTTTGAACAACTCTCAGCTGACTCTTCCCTTGCAGTTGAATCCAGCGTTGGACTTCAAAACCCTCCTGGATTCAGCTCCTTTTGCTGATGCTCTGAACATCATTGTAGATGCTCCAGAGGTTATGCAGGTTTCTCTGGATCGTTTGTTTCTGGCTGGATCAGACCTGCTCCCTGAGTTCCTCTTATAACTCAGTAATTTTTACAAACCCGCTTTTATGGTCTCCAAGCACTCAATCAGTAACAGCATACACTTCGAGCTCCCCTTTGCCTAACTCTGGACCCAAGTCACCAAGGCTTTGACACTAGCGCTGAATCCCTCTGATCTTGATAACCTTCTGGATCAGGATACTGCCACTTATGCTCTTCGCTTTGCTAGCTAAGTTCTTCGAAGTTGGTCCATGAAGTTTCCAGCCTTTCCTGGGTTCCACCATTTATTCAGCTTTCACTTCCATGAGCCTATAGTCGCCGCTTACAGGATGCAATCTGCTCTCTGCACAACTATCTCTTCTCCAGAGCTTCCCATCAGTATCTTCCACTGATGGCGCTGATAGGAGGCATGATTTGGCAACCCCTATCAAGTATTCCTTCTTCATTGCCAGCCCACATGTCCGGTGTCCTTGATGAAGCCCATCAGCAGGCGCTCAGGACAAATCTTTTAAGCTCCAGTTCCATATTTGGATTACTCACAGTTTTTTTTTGCCAATTGCCTCTTTATTTATTGCTGCTTTCCTCCCTGCTCTGGGGTTTTGCAATCAACATCTTCCAACAACTCAATTTTTCTTCCCCTAGTCGCTTTTTCTCAGGGCTTGGAATCCACTCAACAAACTTTTTTTTGTGTAGGTCTCACCCTTGCAAGTGTCCAATCACATATTGATTTTGATGGGCTGTTTATTCTTACCGTGATCCATCCTCCCTCCCCCAAGAGGTGACATAGGCGGAATCATCCCCATACCAAGGATGATCAATAAAAATAGAAAAAGAAATTTAAAAATTATTGGCTTTTTTATCTATGCAGTTGAAAATCTTTTTTCCATTATTTTTATCGATTTTTTATCTTTATTCTTTTTTACTATGGGACTTGATCTTGTTTCAGTTCAGAGGTCCATCTTTTTCCCCAAACTGGGACCTGATTACTTAAATCTACCAGGTTTATATGGTTCAGAGGTCCTTTTTTGGACTTAACCATCTAGATTGGTTCAGAGGTCCTTTTTTCAGACTTGACCAAATAATCAGGACATGCCCAACTTAATGGTATATAAGTCCTTTGGGAACACTTTTATTTTTTCCTTGATCCAACGCTTTAGATACTTAGCGTGGACTCAATTTACAACTCTTCCATCCAAGAGATTCTTGATGGAGTAAGCATCAGTTGCCATCTTGGTGATTACTTCAAACAGACCTGACCACAATGCATCTAATTTGTTTCTTTGTCTGAAACCATGTGTATCACAATAAGCAACTCTTTCCCCTATTCAATATTCTTCTAATGGTGGTCAGTTCTTGTCATCTGTCAATTTCGCTTTTATCCTTTTCTTCAAGGTTGTATCAAATGCTTGCAATTGCATATTGATCAGGATACTCGTCAGTTAGTTCAAGTATTGTTTGGTACTCATCCGTGATGTAGGTTCCACCACCAAATATATAATTGGTGGCAACGCGGCCTTTCTTCCATATAATAATTTGAACAGAATCTTTCCCATCGCCGTATGATGAGTTCCCATGCAGAGATTCTCCCTGCGACTAGCTTCCTTAGCATCACGGTCAGTGTCCCATTGCCCTGTTCTACCAGTCTGTTCATCTCCGTCAGTATGGCACTGACATGACTCCTCGGATCCCCATTATTTTGTTTAACCTTAGGATCACATGAGACATGAATTTGGTCCCATTGTCACTCAATAGGAATTGCGGACATCCATGCCAGTATATCACTTGATCCAGGATGATTCTCGAAGTACTGGTAGCGTTTACTCTGGTTAGGGCTTTCATTTTTGACCCATCTTGTCAGATGTTCAATGGCAACTATGATGTACTTGACTCCTCCTGTGCTCATCATCAGCTGTCCCATCATGTCAATGGACACCGTGTGCCAGGCAAATCCAGATCAGACCAGTCAGTATCTAGTTGTATTCTTGTGTGGTTTGTGCAGCTGGCACTCCACACAACTAGCCAGATGATCCGCAACACTGTTTTTGATTGATTCGCAGTAATAGTACTGGCAAATATGGTCAGCTGTTTTCCTCAGGCCTCTGTGCCTGACAACATTGTGAGCTGCTTGTACTATCGTGCTATTTCTGATGGTTTTGGGAATAATAGCCACTTCCTGTTGAGCGTCTTGAATACTTGTCCACCCATAGTCTTGGTGTTTTCCATCACTTTCCTAAGTGCACCTTGGATATCTTGGGGCTCGTCCCCAGTTCTTCCTTTGACCATTCTATGGAATAGCTCATCCGCCTGCGGGTATATGAACTGGACCATTGGCAACCGCGATAAGCCATCTGCGTTCTTATGAGAAGCCACCAACTGGTGGACTATCTCATAATCGTAAGACTAAGCTTAAGTGATCATTGTGCCAGTCATCCTTCTGGTTCCCATAGATTGTGCAGCCAATGCAGCGAAGAGTGGTCCATCACCACCTTAAAGTGCATTCTGTGGACATATACCCAAAACTGCTTACATGCGAAAATGACTGCAAGGCATTTATGCTCAGTCACGGTGTAGTTCCTCTCAACGGCTGAGAGTATCCAGCTCACATACACCACCATATGCTCATCCCCAAGTTCATCTACTTGGCTCAGTACAGTGCCAATCACCATCAACAAAGCATCAGTTTGAATGATAAACTCCTGATCGAAATTCAGATATTTCAGAATCGATGAATCTATCAAATAATGGAGTAACTCATCAAAAGAGTCCTGGGCCTCTTCATTCCATATGAATCATTTTTTTGGATCCTTTAATAAATGAAATAAAGGCTCAGCTATTTGGGAGAAGTCCTGAATAAATCTTCTATAGTATCTAACCATCCCAAGGAATACTTGGATGTCTTGAACACTCTTCATTAAAGCCATACGCTCTATAGCTGCTATCTTCTGGGCCTGGACCACGTTTTATCTTATCCTTCAGCTTTTTGCAGTGTACAGAAAAATGTCCTTTCCCACCACACTGATAGCAGACCTTCTCTTTCTTGCTTAAACGTCTGAATTCTAAGGGCTTATTTCCCAGCACAGTTCAGTTGGTAGCCTCCTTTGCTCCTTCATTTCCCTTCGTGGGATTCAGATTTTGTACCATATTGTACTTGAAGCTTCTATTTGGGGCATCGAAAATCACTTCCAAGATCTTTAGGTTGTCTACCATTTATGAGGTAGTTATCTCCATTGCAAACACAGAAGACATCAGTTGATGCAAATCATGATAGAGCCAAAGGGCCATTTGCAAAGCAGTTCTAGCATCAAAGTCATCCAATACTATCACTCTGGCCAGGATCTGCAACTCCTGGTAAAATTGATCCGCGAAGCTAGCAAGAGACTCATCTTTATGTTACTGAATTCCCATAAATTCTTGCTTGCATTTTGACATGCAGGTTGGACTCCCAAACTCCTTCATTATGGCCACCTTTGCCTCAGCATATGACCAGCTGGCCCTCTCCAGGTGAGGTAACACTAGGTTTTGACAGTCAGTGTCCAGGCAGTTCATGACCATCAACGCCTTTTGACAATCTTCATAACCATTCATAGTCATGTTGAACAGTCAGAAAAACGCTGGGGCGTTATTCCAAAGGAATGTTGGCAATTTTGGCATTGCTCTAAATTCCTCTGAGTCATTTTGGGCTGATTCTCTCGGTTCAGTTACTTGGCTAACTTGTGGAGTGACTTCAGGCGTCATCTTTGAAATATCATTAAAGGCAGGCGGCATATTTCTTGAGGTATTCAACTTCCCAAATATCATGCGAGGACTTCTCTCTTCAGCATCGCTGGCCATATCAGGCTCACAAGCACATCTCTGAGCTTTCAGTTCCTCCACTTCTTTGATCAATTTCTTGATATCCGCACCAAACTTTCTTTTATGAATGCGATCTGCTTCTTGCTCCATTTTCAAGTATATGACCACTCAAATGAGGTCCCTTTCTTTATTCTTCAACGAGTTTACTTTGCCAAGAAACTCGTTCCTGAAGTTGACTACATTCTCTACTTCTTCCTCCACCTTGGCAATCTGTTCTTCCAAGGCTGCAAACTCCAGATGGTCCGCTGAGTTTAAGGCATTCTGGTTCACAGTGGCGATCTCAGTACACATCTTGTGTAGTTCTTCTTTATATAACATTATTAATGGATTCTTTACTCAACTACCCCTGTAGTGAGCACCATCTTGTAAAAATTTACTCCAGGTTGATTATCAGCTGTCAACCCAGTAACTTTTTTACTGCACAGGTTCAATTTCCTCATGCACTTCATTGCATTGTATAGAATATATTAATTGATAATAGTATGGAGACTAGACTTTTCTTTCTCGTTGCAAACACTTTTGCAACCTATTCAAATCAAGACTAAATCTAGTTTGATAATCTCACAGAGGAGATTAGTCTGCGCCCATGTCTGGGAGCAGTTGAGCAAGCAAGGCAAGAGGAGCAGGCGGAAGGCCCGTGGCCTCCAACGTTCGAAAATGCCCCAGAGAATCTGGCGGAATAGACAAAAATCTCAAAAAACTGGCGGTCACAATTTCCCCAGAGATACTCGCGTGGCAAGCATGATGCAACCAGTACATCAACACGCCACACTCCCAGCCACTTTCGTCAGTGGAATTTGGAGTCCGTGTGTATCTGGACATCAAAAAACGGCCTTATAGGAAAAATTTTGTGAAGATGTACACAAAATTTTCCTGACCGCGGTGTACATTGCACCTCACTCCATGTCATGTGGCTGGCTAGACCTAGGTTTCGAAAGTAAAATAGCAGAAAATGAGGCTACAGCGGTGCGCATAGTGGTCGACCTCCCCAAAGGGCAATGGGTTGTTGAAACCAAATGCACCAGATGGACAAAAATCAAACCAAATTTTCCTCACCTTTGACTTTTTGCCTACTACGGTAAAATGTGACATTTTAGAGCAACACCTGAAAGATGGTCTCACCATATATGGCGAAATACAATCTTTCGAAATGCAACGTTTCATGCTGATGCCACACCTGTGCACCGGCAAAGCCATTGCAGTTCTGACCCCTACTGAGGAGATTGCAAAGGAACTAACCCAGATCCCACACTCCACCTTTATTGACATCGCAGGGCATACCACCCACCCATTCTGGGTAACCGTGGACAGCGCGCCCCCCATTTTCACCCACTGTGATGTGTTCAGCCATAAGGCTCACGCATGCCCCATCAAGGAGGGCGTCACATTCCAAGAGCACCCCTCAGCGGCCATGGCCAGCGGAGAGGCGCACTATGAACCAACCGCAAGCACTAAGGAGGTTTTCCCGTGGGGAGCACAAGGCTGCTACCTATTGGTAAAGCCCATCTCCCCACAGGAGCAGAAGAAGGCAAAGCAGGCCCATAGGGCCGCGGCCAAGGAAGCAGCCAAGGCCACAACCACCATCCCACACTCACAACGCCAGGAGGACATGGAGACCTTTGCAGTGGAAGCGACTCAGGAATCCATCACTTAATCAGATTGGGAAGCCCATGCCAAGCAGGCCACTCAATCTGAGGATCTGATGGGAGATTTGATCTCACCCAATCGCTGCATCCAAGCTCCGGTTGAAACTGACTTGGGACCTATACCAACTGAAAAAAAAATTTTGACCTGCTCGACGGTGCACTGAACTTATCTGCACCACAAAAAATTCATCCGACGTCGGGAAAACAAAAAGTGAAGGCCAAAGCCAACGCGACTCTTTCCACAAAAATTAACAAAACCCCAATAGCGTTGCTGCTAACACTCGCGCTGCTGTGAAAGCCCGTGGGGACCTTGAAGAGGCTGGTGGGCCTGGGGGCCCACCCCCTTGCACCTAAGGTGTGATGGGGGAAACCTTCACTCTAGGGATGCTGAATATCGCCAAACTCAAGGCCTCCCTGTCCCAGGCTAGGAAACTGAGTTTTTTACAACACAATTTACCCGTGGATATCCTGGCCATCCAGGAGTCCCACTGTCCATGAGGTTCCGAGGAAGCTTGGAAAACAATGCTCCTCCCATCCCTATCCTTTTGGTCAAAGCACTGTGGGGTGCTAATTTGGAAATATATTTTCTCAAATTTACATCCTCAGAAACATTCCTAAATGGCCGAGTGCTCATCATCACCTTCTCGTGGGCTGACGTTGCGCACACAATTGTCAACATCTACACCCCAAACGGTGCACATGAGCGTCGGGAATTTTTCTCATCGGTCAAATCCCTCCTGCTACCCCCTGATTCTTTCCTAGTTGGCGACATGAACTGTTGGCTAACCTCACCAACGGACTGGTGGCCACCCTCACCCCACACCCCACAGGGTCATGTAGAACTACGCATTCTAAAAGCCACCCTTGGGTTAATGGATGCACTGCTGTGACATGCCCCACTGCTCGAAAACATGATGCATCCCCACGTCCACAACGGCCAATTAAGGTCCATGACCCGCATTGACCTTATTCTAACACTGGCGGAATTCCAACCCCACATCTCCCACTTCAAAACAATGAAAATGGAATTCTCTGACCACCAACTGGTCTCAATAACCTACCACTTACCCGTCACAGTTGCAAAGGCCCCACATTGGTGCAAAATCCGCCCCCCAAGCTCGTGTCGCCAGGATTTTCCATGTGGGTGGAAGAGGCAACTTTGGCAAAATTGTTTGTTGCACCATTTTGCGTGGACCCCATTTCCACATGGGCAACTTTCAAAGAAGACACCATCCGCCACTAAAGCCATCTCTCCTCCAGATGCTCACGAGCCACATCAGCAGTTATCTCACGTGCTCTGGCAGAATTGGCCCACTTGGAGTCCAATATTCCAGCCACAGGATACAGCCCTGCATGGGGCCAGAAGTGGGCAAAGGCAGCTGCCCACCTCAATGCACTCAAAAGGCAACACAAACATTGGGTTTGTGTCCAATACAGGGCCACACGCATCACTAAAGGTGACAAGTGCACCGCATACTTCTTTAAAAGTATTTTCGCACCACGCCAGAGTGTGGCCTGCACACAGGTGCGAAGATCAGATAATTCCATTGCGGACACACCGCTGAAGTGGCAATTGAAACACAAAAATATTACTCTGAGTTATACCGAGCTGAACCAATTCAGCCAGCTGAAATGGCAGAATTTCCTGACCAAGCTTATATCCGCACCATTTTCTGATACCCAGAAATAATGAATTTAATTACTCTGAACAAATTATGGACAGCCATTTGCGGTGCGCCAAACCAAAAATGACCAGGCCCAGATGGCATTCCATATGAGTTCTACAAAAAATAGTTCAAAAATATATCCCCATTGCTGCTAGCCTCACTTAACCAAAGCCTGTTGGAAACGCGCCTCCTACCAGGAGAACATGAGGCCTTTACTGTCACACTCTTCAAGAAAGGGGATAAGCTTGACTTAGCCAACTGGCGCCCCATTTCTCTAACAAACACAGACACCAAAATTTTAACAAAAATAATGGCTAACCATTTAGGGACTGTAGCATCTGCCACCATCTCCCAGAACAATTCAGTTTCATCCCCAGAAGGTCGATTTGGGATAACGTGCACTCTGTGGCTAATGTATGTCAGTCCACAGCCTCTGGGGCACTTGTATTCTTAGACCAACAAAAGGCCTATGATAGAGTAAACTGGGAATACCTTAGGGCCTGCCTCCATCAATTCCGCCTACCCCCCTGCTTCATAAACTGGGCGATGCTGCTCACAGAATCTGTGACAATGGCAGTGCGTGGCCCAGGCTTCCTAACAGAAGTAGTACGCCCTCAAAGGGGCCTGCGACAAGGGGACCCCCTCAGCCCACTCTTATACTACTTCAGCCTTGACCCACTACTGCGAAATGTGAATGCCCAACTCACTGGGGTCCATGTGCCAGGCCAAACCCCAGTCAAGATGATGGCATTTGCAGATGATTGCGTGGTGGGAGTGTCTAATAACAAAGATGCATGCGCGCTTGAAGCCCTCATCTAGGAATATTCCCGGGTAAGCAACGCGGCACTAAACGCCTCCAAAACTGAAATCATCCTCCTTGGTCAGTTTCAGAATGCTGGACCCAGCAATTAGTTCCCAACCCAGCCCATCTGCTCGCCCACGTCCACGGCTTACTAACTCAACACACACCGCTCCACTGGTGCTCCCCTTCGTGCCACGTCCTACCATAGGACCGGTGCGCCATCTGGGTGTGTGGATGGAGGCAGGCGGATATGCATCAGCAGTAATGGAGTGCCATATACTGGACAACGTGATGAAACGAATCGCCTCTCTCAGAACCCACCCTACTACCCTCACTGGCAGGGTTATTCTTGCCAACTCTATGCTCCTATCCAAAGTCTGGTTTGGAGCCCACGCCATCCCCTTCTCCCCAAGCTTCTTCAAATCCCTGTATGCTTTGCTGCAAGGATGGCTTTGGTTAGGCTGCCCTCCACCAGTACGGCTAGAGGTCATGTTTGGCCCTCATCATCAAGGTGGCATGGGCCTGCTTGACTTCAAAGCCCATGCTGCCAAGATCCTGGGCACCTGGATCATGGCCGTCTCCGCTCCTACACTCCCATCCCAACACTGGTCCCGTGCGGCCTGCTCCAACTTCTCTTGAGCCTTGGGCCTCAACAATCCATCAAACCCCCACTCCCTGATGAGATACCTCGCATCACACACATCGGCCACAGGTCCTCATGGGACTAAAACCCATTACAAACGAATCCTACTCTCCATGCGAAGCGCAGAGTGGAGAATTCGTATTAGTGGACATACAACCCGAAGAGGGCGCCCCTCTCCTCAGTTCACACAAGAGGTACAGGGGCTACCCATCCATGATGGCGTGATCCCCATTCGACCCCATGTCCTATACAGGGTGGACTACCTGGACATGATGGACATCCCTTACTCCATTGAGACCCAAAAAACTATCTGGAAATACGCACACCATCCTCTGTTGCAGCCTCAAATCCGCTCCCATGTGTGGCGCTGCCTGAGGCGGGTGTATCGTACAGCTGAGCGCTCTAAAGCTTTACACTCATCCTGTGTCGTGTGTGGCCAGTATGGAACGCTGTTTCACCGCCTGGAGAAGTGCCCCACCTCAAAAGTGATATGGCGCGAAGTCCAACGTCTACTGGGCCAGGATCAAACTTATCCCTTCAGTCTGTCAAGAGATATGTTTGCTTCATCAATGGCCTCCCCCTTCCACCCTCCCTCCATGCTCTGGTGGTTGCAATCGCCATTTGGACTAAACACACGATTGTCTTGGATGCCATCGCTGGCTCCATCCCCACCCTCCCAGAAGCTGTCCACAGATTCCAGTCTCATTTGGTGGACCACTTCCAGGTGTGGATGTTTGGGTACCTCCCACCGTGTCGCCATCAGCTGGTCTCCTCCTGGTTCCCAGTCTGGTTCATCAAATCAGACCCCTTCCTCCACACGTGCTCAATAGTGGCTACGGCCCCTTCACACGTCCCCTCCCCCTCCCCATAAGTGGCGTTCCCGCTGGCAACAAGAGATAGCATCGCTTCTCTGGGGTGCCTCCCCTGGTAGAAAGTTTATCTTTCTTGAGTCATATTTGGAAGTGTCCATCCCATGGTCGGCCTTCCCCGCAATAAATTTAAATTTAAATTTAGATAATAGTATGGAGACTATTATCCATAGTTGATATTGAACTTTTATTTGGCCCAACGCTCAGCCAGTATCTCCAATTAAATACTCTTTAAGTCATACCCATAGGGATTCGTTCCCTACACTCTTGTCCCCTGATCTTTGTTAAGATACCCCAGTGACAGTTTCTCTTGGCCCAACACACAGTCAGCAGCTATCCATGATTGTGGTTCCTTCATCCCTAGATCCCCACTCGGATCTTTACTATTCTCTCTGAGAGTCTTCCAATTAATGCCTTCTGCAATAATATCCTTGAGATAGAGCGACACAATAGAAGCTGTTAGTCTAATTATACACCAAATCAATAATGTAACTGTAGATTATAATACTTTCATAGATAATGATAATGTCTTTATTATAGTAAATCCTAGGGAATTTGTAGTAGGGATTCAGCTGTCTAACCCTCGGTTGACACCTCTTCAATGAAACGGCAGCCATTGCCATTGAATCACCCATCCTCGTCTCATCAGTGATGGTCTTCCTCATCCTGGCTAGGATTCCATCTTTGGACATCCTTGATACCTCAAACGGAAAGATTTGGAAAACGTGTCCCTAACGTTTACCTCTTTCTCAAGCAAACCAACCATAATTGGCTAGTGACCTGCTTAGGTAATGTGACTTATTACCCATTATGGCAGGTGACTTCACCAACCAACTGATTTGTTAGTTGCAGGTGGCATCACTCGCCTCACTACTTGCCTTCATTCCCAATAAGTTGTGAGGAAACCCAACCAACCCCAATTGGTCCAACTGATAGTTAATCACTATCAGATGCCCTTTTTTGTCAGCAACTCCGCCTGATGAGATCTTAATTATTCATCCAGATTGATCCCTGATGGATACAACCATGCGAATATCTCAAGATCCCCCCAAACATAGTTCCTCCAAAACTCAGGCCAACCAATTTCCAATTCACTTCGCCTTAGGGAATTTTCCCCTAGTGATACCAGGTAATCTAGCAGGCTGGGAATATGGGCAAAAATCCCAACAACAAGTTTGCTACTATGGGTTTGGGGTGTGGTTTTGGCAAGGTTGTCAATTGATGGTCCAGTTGGAATTGTACCTTATGATGATTCCTGAATCCCGTTTTTGAGTTTTACCCATTTAGGGGCATTGGTCTATTAAGTGACAATTTATTTGTGTCAGAAGGCTCAATCACAGATGTAGGCGTTTAAACTGGACATTTTTCCAATTTTTAATGAATTTAGACCATTTCCTATTACTAACGCCAACAAATCTTAACTTATTGTCTTGGAACGCTGCCTCTTTTGAATCACGCCAAGCAAAAGGTATTTGACCTATGAGATGGTTCAAAGGCGTATTCATGGCTAAGATATACTTTGCAGACAGTTGTGGAGGTTGATCACACCCAGGAAACTATGCATACCAGTTTCGTCCATGGGGAACATTTTTCCTTATTGTCAATAGCTTATCAATAAATCTTCATGTCATCCTTAAAGTTAGCATTACCTAAAAAAGAGAAAGAGTCCTTGAGAACTCACATCTGAGTGCCTTAAATTTAGGTCAGCCTTGACAGTTGTCTAAATAACCTTCTAATTTCCTTAGCGTGCTCTTCCATATATCAAGAATGAATGAGAATGTCATCCATGTATGCCACACAGCATTTCCCATAAGATCTCTAAGCCCTTTAAAATCATGCGTTGAAATAGATCAGGCATATTGAGGAGTCCAAGGGCATCAACATGTATTCAAAAACGCCCAGGTGACACTCCAAGGCCATATATCATTGATGCAGAGGGTGAATTGGAATTTAGTGGAGAGCTTTGAGTAGGTCAGCTTGGTAAAAATCTTACTGTTTACAACCAGGGGTGTGATATCTTCTATCAGCGTCATAGGGTATCATCTTAATCCTTAAACACATTAATTCATTAAAAATCTAATAAGGGCAAAGGCCTCAATTTCTCTAGGAGCCAGACCACAGGTGAGGCCACCAAGGACTTGATGGGCTTGATGGGTTTTTGCGTAAGCATATGTTTCACCTAAACTTATAGTGACTATTTGCTATGGGGTATAAAGAGTATATAGGGCACCCTGTAGGAGGCTCTGTACCCTCTTTAAACTTGAACAAGAATGCAAAAGGGCTGGAGGCAGATGAAGATGAATAGACAGCAGGCTTAAAGATGTGAAAATTTGGTAAAACTCCAATGGGAGGTTAAGGGATTAGAGGTCCTTCATGATTATTCCCAGGAAAGTGTCATTAGTGGGCATAGAGCAAAACTTCAACAAGCAGTTTTTTTGTCTGGATGTAATGTGACTAGACAACTTCCCATATTGAAGTAAAAAGTCTACCTATACCATCAGCTTTTGCCAAGTCTGATTTGGCAATGAAGTTCTGAAGGTAAGAGAATCTCTTCAAACCTATGATGGTATTAGTGAATGGTAACTGTCCGTTGTAATTCTCACCTATGTGAAGACTTAGAGGTGCCAGATAAGTAACATCTCCTCCAGTAAAGGTGGGTTCAGGAGTGATAGAATTTAGCTTGTGAAAATGAAATCCAAGTGGTGGATGAATTACTATCCTCTTAAGGTATTTCTGCGTCCCAAGGTTTGACTGAACCCACCAGGAGCGATGAACTCATGGATGAGCCATTAAACGCTCAAATTCCTCCTTTTCGCTGAATCATTTTAAAAGATCTTGATATTTGAGGATCGTCCAGACCTGAAAAATCAATCAAAAAAGATAAGTTTGGAAGCAATTTCTCATATTGCTGCACTGATTAGAAAACACCGTACCTTACCCAATCCCAAACTGTGACTAAACCTATGGATGCCCATAGACACTGAAATAAAGTAGTTTTCGTTTTTCTTAAATTTTTCTCTAGTTTCTACTATTTGATTTACCTGTTTTTAATAACAATGTTTTTCCTTGTAAAGATAAACCTGCAAAGAGATTGCCCTAGAGACAAAATAGTCTACTAGGAGATCACTCTAGATTTATTGAGAATAATAATTGTGTAGCCAAGGTCTCAGCCTTCAAAAATTAATAAAAAAACATTGGTGCTCTCTGCCAGGTCCCTTATGAGGCTACCTGGTGAATATGTACCTTGACATGACCAACCCTAGTGACAACAGACCTCACTATATGGAGAAGGATATGATTTTGACCCAATGGGTCAGCCCCAATATTCAAAATACGGCCCTTCCAAGCGCTTGAGAGCTCAAGTTTAGAGTTATAATGACCCTAAATACTTCTGCCCTGATGTAGCTCTCTATCAAAGCCTAGCAATGGAAGTAGCAGAAACCATTACTGCTTATTGACTGTAACCCTTACTCCTGGAAGGCGACCCAGTTGTAGTCACTCTGCCAAAGTTGCTCACAATCTGCAACACTTGTACTCCTAACCTGAACTTCCTAATTCTGAAGCTGGGATGGCGTTGATACAGCTTATCTCCATCTATCTACTCACTTCACCATTCACTGACAGATGAAATTACTGGAATTACATCACATAGAAATTCAGCAGTAACTTGGGCTCACCCAGCAGATTCACTATTAACTCCTTAGATTGTATGAAGCCACATCCATTCATAGCAGGATAATCATGAAGCCATTCTAGATAATAGCCAAAAAATCATTGAGGATAAAAGAACTTAATTCGCCCAATTTGACAATGGAGTTATCCATTATCTACACGGTGAACTCACCCAAAATATGGCCCATTCTAACGCCAACCTTTACCAGCAAGTTTAACGCACTATGGTTGAATTTATCTAATGAAGTGCTGAGAATCATCAATCTACTGATTCTCAAATTGCATCCTTACCTACAAATTCAGCAACTAAGTGAGAGGAATGCGATGTCACCAATTCAAAAAGTTATCATTCAGAGAGATCCTCTTAATGCAGCTGTCCATACTGGGCTGAAGGGGAAAGGGCCCCAGGGTTAGCCCCCTTATGGACCCTCTTTTGGTGAAAATCATGAATCTTGAATTAAAACCCTGGAGCTATAGCTGATGAAAGTGGCTTGGTGAGCCTGGATGAGCATAGAAAAAGAGTTCATTAATGAAGACCTAACCCTTATCTCATTATGCAATTATATTATTTCCTTACACCAAACCTGTACCTGGTATCTACCTTCCAGAAATCCCATTGAGCCCAGGTGAACACCCAACTTGACCAGATGGGCACTAAACTCCAGCCCATATATGTTTTAAGATACCCTATCATCCAAAGTAACAAGCCAGTTCGCCAATATTGAAGACCTCCGCTGACTCCTAAATACTAAGGTCCTCCCTCGCCTATGTCAACACCTGCTACACCACCCTCCAGGATTATATGGATGTTTACTGCTGCTAATTTTAATAAGGCTATTTACCAGACTGACCACAGAACTACTGATTCAACTGATTCTAGCTGACCTCTCTAAGCTATCTATTCTCTACCTGACCCTGTTGAGTACTTTAGGCCTATATTCAAAGAAAAGTATGCCTGGGACTAAGATAATTAAGTCCTATTTTTTCATGTATGAAAATATGATGAAGGCTGTGACGAAGCATTAAAAGTGTCAGAACATCTAAGCCTTCCTCAATAGTAAAGCTTGATAAATCATGGTGCCCTACTATAAGGAGTTTTTCAACTTGGGCGGAGCTGAAGGACGTCCACATTAAAGGATTTGGCAGCAATTTCTCCCTTTCTAACCAAAAACAAGCATTTATGAGGATCTGCCTTAAATAAGGGAAACCCCAACAATGAGTTTGCTGAGCGTTTTTACCATAAATTGCAGTCCCTCACATCTTGTGACAGTGTTATTTTAGTCAACTCTATCATTTCTGTCCTATTTATGTTTCAGCATAGTATGAAGCTCATACTATACTTTAAAAATGTGAAAAAACTGTATAAATCAATCCTTGACATTAAGCAATCTATTATGGAGTTACCTGAGCTGGAGACACGTTAAGTCCCTAACAAGGGGAACTAGTCGCAGGTTTATGTAGATGAACAATTCCTGAGATGTAGCCCTCATATGTGACCCATGCTCTTACTGTGGGAAATTTGGTCATCAAAGGGACCCTGTTGGAAGAAAAAGGCCAAGGTAATGGGAAAAGAGAAGTCAGTTTAGAGATGCGTGGCAACCTCTGCTATTGACCCTGCGCCTTATCCTTCACCTACTGCTGTCCAATTTGAATGCCATGTCCTTTCCATCTCTGTCAGAGTTGATGCACCTGAATTGTTAATTTAAATAAAGATTGAACTTTTTCATGCCTTTAACCGACTTCTGACGGTGAATTCTATTTATTCAATCCTCACCTTGGTACTGAGGTCACACAGGCTAAGTAGAGGTCCATAAGGTAAAATTATGGCCATACTTGATACTAGATCGCCAATCAATGTCACTTCCTCTTGATTGGTGAAATGGATAAAAGTTGCACAATACCAAAACTACACCTTAGATCTTGGGACCTTGGGGCCTCATAAGCTCCAATTGTTGGTTGCTTACTCTCTATGCTGCTATGGTTCATTGAACTGGTTGTGTCAGAACCGGCGGTTATGGTAGAGAATGTAAGTTATGATCTTCCCATAGGAACACAATTTCTTATTATATCAATATAAAAATCAGTCGTAAGGACTTGTATTTTCTATTCTAGGATACCGCATACCCTTAATTGTTAAAGATTTTCATAAGAAAAGGGAAGAAGGAGGCCTCAGAGCTGCTTTCTATAACATTTAAATTTCATTTAGCGGTTAGAGTACTAAGAGATTGATCAACAGCCAAGCTGCCTCCTTACAGTGCAGAGGCTCAGGAAGGGAGGCCTATATAGATGCCAGCAACCGTCTAGTTATGCCCCAATTCTCAGGTATTGGTGTATCTGGTGATCCATATTACCATTCCACTAAACCATTTGTTAAAATTTAGGGGAGACCCTACCCTGGCCATTCGCAAGCCTCTGGCCTGCTAAGGGTGCTGGATCCTGCCAACCAGGAGCCCTTAACCATGTTGATAGTCAATTTCACCGATTGACCTAGGCAAATAACTTAAAATAACCTTTTGCATTGTTTGGACCTTACCCGCTGATCAAGTTATATTTAATCGCAGGTGTGTGATTCTGAGTGACCTAGAGATTGACGAGGACACTACCATAGGCCATGTCAGTAAAAATAGGTGACACCATCATCTAAGAGCAGCAATAGCAAGAGGATGCGCTGATCAAGTAGTATGATGACATTAGAAAAGGCTTTGATGACTTTGGAATGATGAAAGGGGTACGTCATAGAGTACTTATGGGAAACTCACCCCTAATCCATGATCAACTCTACCAGAAGTCAAAGGTTGAAGAAGCCTAGGTGGTAAAGGAACTGAAGCAATTACTAAACGCTGTATTGCTTGAGCTTTCCTAAAGTCCATGGGCCCTGCCCTTGCTGCTTATACAAAAGAAGGATGAGAGCATCAGGTAGTAATGGACTACCACTGACTGAATGCCCTTACTCAAAATAACAGTTATCCACTACCCCATATTGATATTTTCTTATGACTCTTGGCCAGATCCAAATTCTTCTAAGCCATGTATCTTACTAGTGGATACTAGAAAGTTGAGCTTGTGGTGGAGGATTAGGAGGAATTTATCCTCATCAAAAGTGAGGGGTTGTTTGAACCTATGAGAATGCCGCAAGCATTATTAACGCCTCAGCCACTTTCCAAAGGGTGAAGCATGGACTGTTATAGGATCTGAAGATGTCCTGTATGTTAGTATACCTAATAATGTGATTATGTAATTCTAAATTTTCCGTTTATCATCTTACTCATTTGAAGGAGGTGTTCAAATATCTCCGCTCTCTTTCACTCAAATTAAAACCATCCAGATATCAGCTCCTAATAGAATGTCATAAACTTCCTTGGCCATAAAGTTAAGCATTGCGTGATAACACCTTTGCATAATAAAGTGGGCATAATTGAAAAAATAACTCATCCCTCCAGCTTACGCAATATTAAAGGTATTCCTTGGGATGGCTAGTTATCACTAACTGTTCATCCTTCACTTCACTTAGTTGCTAAACCATTGATATATCTGATCTACAAAGAGAATCCATTCCAAGGGAAAGATGATCGAAAAAAGTTTTTTGACATCCTGTGGGAAGCCCTCTCAACTGCCTTATTTTGTTACATTCTAAGTTTTATGCCCATTTATCCTTTACACCAATTCTAGTTATGTGGCTGTCGGGCCATCCTAAAGCAGCTTGATGCAAATCAAGTTGATTATCCTATAGCGTACTTTAGCAAAACGGTAACTTAGGCGGAGAGGAATTACAGCATCAGCAAGGATGAGTGCTTAGCTGTCTTGCTTCTATTGATAACAGGCCCCTTTTTTATATGAAACCATTTTACAGCAGTTAAAGATTATGCCTCCCTGAGGTAGTTACAGCAAATTTAGGACCCAGATGGACGGCTGGCCCGCTGGGCACTCAAACTTCAAAGTTAAGGCTTCATAATCATTCATTGTGTGAATGATATACCATAATGCTGAATGATTGTCAAAACTACACATATTGACTCTTTACGCCTCTGGGGAAGACCAATTTTACGATCTTATTGGTAAACCAGAGGAATGGAGGCAAGAGACTTCTGTGGTGCAGAATTGACTGAAGAGAATGACCAAGGGGCCCGGATTGAAGATGTACTGTTATATAAACAAGTTGGATTATATGTTTCTGTTTATCCGTCTCTTGTCAGAATGTAAACCGCTCTGGAGGGCCATTTAACTTTAGGACATGGTGCTTTCAAGAAAACTCATCAGTAATTGTGAGAGAAATGTTAATGGGAAGTGTTTATTAAGACAATTCAAGATGCTATCAGTTCCTGTCTTACTAGTGCTAACCAGAAGCCTCCCAATCCTCCATATCAGCATCAGGTCTTAGTCCTACTACCCCATTTGCTACTGTCAGCATTGATTTCTCAGTCCACTACCTACAGCAATGTATGGCCACAGGTATATCATACTGGCAGTTGACCATTTCACCAAATGGGTTGAGGCCATCTCCATTATCTCTCCCACTTCTAAAGTAACTGCTTCATTATTACTTGAACAGGTCTTCATCCGCTATGGTAGTTAAAAGGTACTGCTGTAAAATACTGGCAACAACTTCATATTTCAAGTAATCTTTGATCTTAATTTTAGATGGTCACTTATACCTCCTTCACTGCTATCTATCATCCTGCTATCAACGGAGTAGTTGTTTGAGCAAATGTAACTCTACTCGCCATCCTCTGCAAAAATGGCCCAATATGACCCATAGTTGTGGAATGAGTTTCTCCTGGTGGCTCTATTGGCATACTGCTTGATCTATTATTAGGTTATCCAGATGTCACCATTTAAAGCTCTATATGGCCAGGAACTTGTTCTACCATTAAGTGTTCAATTATATTGGAGACCTCCACTTTGTTAAAAGCTGATTTTTGTCAGAGATTAGCCCTCCAGGCTTCAAGATAATGACTTTTTGGGGCAAAATTAGTTAATAAAGGGGAAACGTCAGACATTTCCAAGTCCCCAATAATGAATAAATTGATTTAAATACTAATAACGGTTTTATCAGCCAAAAGAACCTGGCTGATTCTTGGTGGAACCCCACAATTCAGGGTAACACAAGTTTGAATACTTCACAGGCATTTAACATGAGATTGAGCAGTTGGTTTACTCTGACCACGTGGCGGACCCTGGGGTGTCCATCAGATGATACTTCCCCAGCCATGACCAGGTCCATTAATGCACCTACGTGGGGATCACCCCTTTTATAGGCTTGATATAGGTCCTCAAGGTGCAATATATTTAACAAATGGAGATTTGCTGAAATTTATTAAATCATTACCCCATGGGTATGTCTTAGACATTAAAAATCCATTTCCATTGTTCAGACAAAGTGAAGCAAGTTTTCCAAGCTTCAATGGTCTAAAATCCCACAATTTTTAATTCAGACTAGTCTAAGCTATATTAAATGTATCAGTGAATTTCCCTCAACCCTCAATACAGGTTAAATATTGAAGGGTCCGATATTGAGAGAATTTTTTTCTTTCTTGTCCTATGCTACCTAATAAAAATCTTAAATCCAGATTTTTGTTAGTGCTTTATTTTTAATTTAAATAAAACTGTTGTGGTATCAGTGGCGTGAAGCACCAGCGAGCAAGAAACCATCTGGATTCCTACAGCTTGCAATGCAAAGGCTGGAAGATGAGTTTTTTGGCTACAAGCCTTAGCTGCCAAGTCTATGAGGGGCTATCAGTAAATGAGAGGTGGAATGGAGCAATGCTCATGAAAAATCTTCCTGAGTACTAGCTAAAAATCTGGTATTATCTTACACCACCATTCAGGGGGTCAAGTCCATAAACTTGATATGTTTTGGCTTGTCCGTACCATGTCATCGACCAATCAAGGTCTGAAGTACTCAACTGGCTTTTAAAATCAGGCTTCATTATAAGTTGAGTCCACGGTAGATTTCTATGAAATTATGTCCCTCCTCAGAAAGATCTTGAGGGTGGTGTTGTCAGTTGCTATGAGATCCAGTATTGTGTTTATGAAGTCTAAGTGGCGGATGATTCACCATCTTCTCATGGGATCTCCATTGTTTCAGAAGCAACTGAACCTGCTATGAAGGATTAGCTCTAGGATGAGAAGTTAAACGCTCAAGTTTCTCCAAAATTTGCTGAAAAATTGAAAAAGTTCTTTCTTGTTGAGATCATTCAAACCTAGTCAATCAATCAGAAAAGATTGATTTTTTTTAGTACTAGATGGCAGAAAAGATAGATTTTGGCAGGAAACTTTCTGATTCTGCTGCACCAATTTGGGAGACTCTGTACCTCACCCCAATCCCAAACTTTTAAAGATCTATAATTGCCCAATAACACTGAAATAACATGGTTTTTTGGATGAAATATTTTCCTAGTTCTAATAATGATTTTTATTGCTTGTGTAACGAAGATTTGCCTTGGTAAAATCAAACCTGCCTAGAGATTTCCCTAGGGACTAAAAAGTCTATTAGGAGATTACTCTAGAGATATTGCAACTAATGAATTGTGCTATTTGAAGACCTTAGCCTTTTTAAAAATTGATCAAAAAATTATTAGTAGGCGAGCCTATTTTTTAACTAAAGCTAAGTCAACAATTTTATCTTCCACACCAGTATCCACCAGTGCTACAATATCGTCTATTATGATTTTGAATCTAAAACTTTTATGCTTGGTGGTAATTGACATAAATAGTTAGGATGAAGGATCAGACCCAGTAATTATTCAAGTACATAAGGCGTTCAGGTATTGGGGATAAAGCTTAAGGTTGCTCCACTCCTTTAGTGCTAAATATAACAGAAGTTCCTCCAAAGCATTGTCCATTTCAGTACAGTAAAAGCAATCATTAGTAGAACTAGACTTTTACTCAGAGCTAGGGTGCCACAGTCAAAAAGGCTAGGAATTGAGGATCTGACTTCTATGGTATATTCTGAAGATAGTCTGTTTGACCTGAGACTCCAGGGATATTCCTTTCAAAATGGCAGTGAGGCGTGTAGCTGTAGTAGTCCCTGGTAACTCCAGCCTCAAGATCTGCTAAAACATATGTGGAAAGTTGGGTATGAGAAGCTTGGGCAGAAGGGACAAGGAATGAAAATAAGCGACATACTTATTTACTGAGAAAGTACCTCGTTGCAGGGATAGTGATATAGACCAGGCCATATCAAGAACTCTTTAGGTGGGGCCCCGCGGTGAACCAGATCAAGGTGCCCACTCAAAGATGAAGGTAAGCTAGGTTGGTTAACCAAAGTTTTACCATCCAAGTACCAAATTGATGGTAAAGTGGAGATGAGAGCATCCATAAGCTCATGTAAGGGTGAAAGACACTGGTTGTATGTTAAAAGCGTGCTTGGAGGCAAAGTCATACCAGGGAATTGTGGAGAAGATAATCTTAAGGAATGTTCAAGGGTGGTCAAGGATAGTTCTACACAGACAGATGTTGACAGCATGGGAGTGGTTAAACAGTAGGTAAAAAGCAGCAGAAATCTCCCAGAACAAAGAAGAAAAAGCTACTATCTCCACAATGGTGGTGTTGGTGGACCAGGCGCGGATGTTTGCATGCTAAGGGTTTTGCAATATGCACAAGAAGACTTAGAAAGTATAGATAGTTGCTTTAAATATCATGGTCCATTAACTATAAGTTGATGTGCTAAAAAATTGAGAAGTTAAGACCACATGCAAGCCTAGGTGTTAGTTGTGCAAAACAACAGATAGGATTAAAACTACATATAATATAACTGCATATAATTAAATTTATGCATAGTGTTATGCAGATGCACAATGTGAGTAGTAAGGTGCCATGGGTTTAAATTTAGCGCCAGCACCACGGCATCTGAAGCCTCATTATTTAATGTCATAATCTAGTACTAGGCCAAAAATATTTATATTAAATTAAATGAATTTTTATCTATCTATCAAATAAAAAAACTAGCATATATCTGAGTGGCATCTGCTTGTAAGAAGTTTCACTAGTAGAGTAATTCCTTAATGATTAAATGCATTTTGAGAAAAACTATACCTACCAATAAAAACTTTTTAGGGATTAGATGATGAAATTAAATCCTTCTCCTTTGAGATTTTGCTGCCAAATCCTTCTCAACTGGGGCATTAATTCAAGAGACATTTATTGTGATTGGCTGAAAAATTTATTTAATTAAATTTGGAGGCTTAGTAGTGAAAGTTTTAATTATACTATATTACTGCAAATTTTAACTAAATTTAAAATTATTGGGGCTATGTTCCAATTGCTTTCCAATATTAGATATTTTGGGGATGAGAACCAGTTTTTCTTAAACTTTCAAGATATAAGAGCAATGCTACATCCAGGCAAAGCCTAGCTCATGACACTTAATTGATTTGCCAAGTTATCTTGGGTTAGGATTTCAGCATGCTCACATAATCCAGCTTATACAATTATAATATTATCTGCTTTATCCGCTAGGGTGTGTTTACCATAGCAGATGTGGTAGTTATCATAGAATATGGTAACTATTATTGGTTGTTATTCCATATGGGATGATAAATTTGATAGTATTTAATTCCGCTAAATTACTGATGTTTCATTAGGGAGGATTCCCATAAATATTTTACAAGTGGTCAAACATGATTTTATAATTGAAAATATAATTATCTTTCATACCAATCAGAGTTTGTAACTGATTGATTAAGGTTTATTGTTGATTGCTGGGCATTAACAAAGCTTTTTGGTAGCAACTATCAGGTTAACCTTTTTAGGCAACAAAAACTGCTGTTAGTGGGTAAAGGGTCCTATTATCTAAGCAAGTTGCTAGCTTAATAAGGATAATTTGGTTGGGTTTAGTGATGACTTTGGGACACATTCTTCATTTACTCAACCCATGTGGGATCATGATCTAGTTGGCGGTGGAATCTGACTAGATGGATGAAGTGATTATCGTTTTTGTAAGATTCTAGAGGATAATTCATCAGCAATGGCTGCCATTTTTATATATGCGCCAATAGAAGAGTTGGGCATCAGAATTTCTTCTATAAATCTCATTTTATTAATTAATAAATAAGATGTATATTGTGATGAAAAATTTGACTGTTATGCATTTTTATATTTTTCTCTTGGAATTAGAGTTGGAGGATAGTTTTACTTCGTCTATATATTGCATTAAGATCTTGAGACCTCTTGTGTCAAGAGAAGAGGGGAGAAATTCTATTGGTCCAGAAGTTGCCAACTCCAGAGATAGAATTTAGGGGATAGGATTTTCCTTGTTATATGAAAGAGTTCAAGTACCTCAAAATAATATAAGAAAGAGCTTTATCATCTGTCTAACGTTTTAAAATATTTAATTTGGTTTTGAGGAGCTTAACTAGGGCAATAGTCTTCATACTAATGGTAACGCATTCATTATATCAAAAAATTTTCAACGCACATTAACCTGTGCAATAAGCATAAAAAGGGTTATATTTTGTGCTCACTACAAGGGTAGTTGAGTTTTCAGGCCATATATTGCAGAACTATTATCAGCACAATGTCGTAAAAGAACAAACTTTTAAAGCTGTAGACAGAGTTGGAAACCCTGGATAAGGATATGCTGAACTAGAGGTAAAATCCAATATAACTAATTTTTATGAGCAAGTGATGAAAACTGAGCAAGAGATATAACAAGTATAAAAATTAACACCGTTCTTTTAAGGAAAAGTCATCTCCTTAAGATGTAAGGAGATCAAAGTAATCAAAAAGTTACTGTTCCAGAAAACTAAGAGGGAAGCGGATAGAGAATGCTTTTTCTGAATTCATTAAGCTGTAGCGCAAATCCTAAAGTGCTTACAAAAATGTAAAAAATCACAAATGTTGTTGCACTAAAATGGAGGTGATTGAAGCCATCAATGAGACGCACAAAAGTTCAGATAGGAAAGTACAACCCTAAGAAATATGTCCATAGCTTTTTCTAAATTTTAAAAAAACTCCTATAGTTAGTCAGCTTTCCAAGCAGAAATCTTCTGTCATAGTAGCAACAGAAAAATTCCAGACTGCGCTTAGATTACCTATGTTTTACTTGGATAACGCACTGGCATCTTGCCACCTATTTGAAATAACAATGTTTGGATATGACGATGACAAAAATAAGTCACTGTGATGAACTGCTTAGACACTGAAAGTAAAAATCTGGTGTTGACTCACTTAATCAGGGACAAGTGGACATACAGAGACGCTAAAGAAGCAATCATGACTGAGTTTGGTAGCCCTGCATGGATGACCAACCATAAACTTTTGTTTATGGTAGTTCAATTCAAGAAGGAAGAAACATTAGTTACTTTCACTGACCAATTTTACCAGGAAGCACAAATTTAATTTGGCACAAAAAACTATCATATTTTAATGCACGGATAGCATTGCAAACAGCGCTTCAGCTGTGCAGAGACTTGCACCAAGCTATGGTTTTGGCGCATGCAAACCAAACTTCCACATCACAGATGGTGGAGTATACCAAGATGCTAGGAGCAAAATTTTGAAGCATCTTATTAAACCTTCAAATCTGTTCACAATATAAATTAGAATACAGTGATTTTTGCTGAAACTTATAAATAACTATAAAATTTGAGTTGTAATGGGAAATAAGCCAAAAGGGCTGAAAGTAGAGGATAAAACTCAACCTGCTGCCACCAATGTGGAAAACTTGGACATGTAATCACATAATATTGTTATAAGAAGCCTAAAAAAGAAAATCACTCTGGTGCAGGCTAAAGAGATGAAACTGGCCAGGTTTTGGAAAAGGGCTAGCAGTCTATATATGGAGCAATTTAGCATTGTGAACATTCCTATTCCCCCTGACATATTCAAAGATGACTTATATATTCTCAATCTATTAATAGATGAAGACACACCTGATCCACTATACTAGGTGGTTAATTTGGATGTAAATGCAATCAGTTGGTCAAAGGTCAAGGTGATAGATTTCAAAATCATGATTAAATATTCTTGGCCATTTGCCCATCAGTTAGAAGGGAAGATAAGAACAACTGAAAGCACCAAAGAATTACTAAGACAAAACTTAACAATGTAACTGTTTCACTCTGATATAGCGTGATCAAGAAATCCTTTCCTGATTTGCCTGCACTATTAGTGCATACTCTAGATTTGGAAAATAATGCCACAATTCAATCTTTGAACACTTTAAAAAAATACTCTGAGTGTATTTATGTGGACATTATAGCCAATTGATTAAGAGTATATGCAATAATCGCCAATGAAGTGCCCATTAATATCATTTTGACCAAGATGGCGACGAAAATGAAGTTTCACTTAAATTGAACACCAGAAGGAATATGAAACTACCATACTGGATACTACATCATCCTGTGAAGAATACAGTAACCTTACTCTTCAGTTCAGATTGCTAGTGGTATCAGTTCCTGCCATAGTATTGGCAAATCAAAATTATGATATCCTCTTTGAATCGGAATTCCAAAGAAAGAAAAAGTATGATGCTAAATAAATTTTTAGTATAATACCATAACAATTTTTGGGCATACCCTGCCCTTAATATCCACAGAAAGAGGAAATTCCGCTCTTTAAGAAAAATAATTTTATAGATCTAATTTATAATGATGATAAATTTTTATTTAATACAAGTTTGTTGGAAGAAAAATCAGATTATTCTGAAGCATATTCTTTAAAACTGTGGGATATCTTTAGGATTAAAACAATGGTTACACTTTTTTCTGAGAATTAAATAATAGTTAACACAGGGTCAACACTAGAAATCCAAGAACAATCATATGGAGAAGTTGTCTCCCCATGAGACAATTCAAGATTGGAACCGTGGGTAGCTCCAGTGATTATTTTTCTAGGCAAAGTAAAATCTGATAACTATAGTACAATCTGAGAAAAAAGATGAAGGTGGAGAAAAACCAAGTTTTCGCATTTGCACAAATTAGTCCTGACAACTGAAATCATAGAATTCCTTAACTTTGGAATGTAGACAAAAAAATTTCCAGCGGATGCTGTCAGAAGCATTAATGTCAAGATTGATTGAGAGCAAATGTCTGGTTTATTAGAACATCAGCAGGCAGAAGTACTACAATTATTTGATAAATAATATTCAATATTTTTCCCGGATTATAATGATCTTGGATGGATTAAAATGTGATCCATAAGGTTGACACTGGCGAATACTTGTCAATATAAATTGGACCTGTCTGCCAATCCAAGGCTGCTGAAGCAGTAGACATTAAGGAATCAGTAAACTTATTAGCATGGGCTCCTCATACCTTTATCAAGTCCATGGGTGAGTCCAATCCTTATTGTGAAGAAAAAGGATGGATCAAAATTGAGAGGTGATCAATTACCAATGATTGAATAAAATAACTAAGGATGTATATCCACTGGTGAGGGTATACAACGCGCTCAATTGCCTAGGGGAAACTAAGTTTCTTTTGGCGATGCATTTTGATCTTGGGGTATTGGCAGTTAGCTTGCCAAAGGATGACCAAGAGAAGTGTGAGATAATCACTGCACAAGGGTTATACCAGCTGATAAGAATAGCCAGAGATTATGTAATGTGGTAGCGACTTTCCAGAGGGTGATGGATTCCAGCTTAAGTGACTTGAAGTTGTTTTGCACTTTGGTGTATCTGAATGACATCGTTGTTTTCATTAGTACATTCAGTAACAACCAGGACAATTAGAAGAAGTGTCTAATGCCTAACAATGGTGAATTTGAAAACCAACCCGAATAAATACCATCTCTTCAAGAAAGAGCTTAGATATTTGAGTTTGTGATGAACTCTGGTGGATTACAACTGCACCTTCAGAAGATAATAACCATTGAATGGATGTTGATATCAAAGAGTGTTCAGGACATAGAAGTCTTTCTTGGGATGGTTAGTTACTATCACTGATTTATTAAGTTTTTTGAAAATCATTGCCAAACTGATATCTCAACTACTTAAGGATCCAAAGAAATGTGTGAAAAACAGGAGCCACATAAACGTTTGCTGAGCTCAGATGGTATCTGAGGACTAGTCTATTATATAGTACCCAAATTCTAAATAGGAGTTCATGATTTAGATAAATGCCTTATAAATGGCGTTTGGAGCCATTTAAGTCATTTAGACAATGACGTGATTGATTATCTGGTAATATATATGAGTTGGACATTGACACCAGCAGAAAGAACTACATGTGACAGAGCATGAGTTTCTTAGGGTGATGTATGCCTGCAAACAATTTTAGGTGTATATTCATGGGACACACTTTAGGGCTGTGATTGATCACTCATCCCTACACTGGTTGCATAATTATAAAGAACTAGAAGGGCCACTGGCTCGATGGGCTCTGAAACTGAAAGCCTACAATTTTGAGATTATACATTTAGCATAAGCAACCCATCAGAATGCTGATAAATTATTGATATTATTGCCATTCAAATCATATGCCATCAAGTAGGTATCTATTCCAATGAAATATCAAAGTGATATCAGGGATGAACCCCAGGAAAATCAAAACGCGCTGAAGAAAGTGGTGGAAAATATTAAGATGAAGAACGGACAGCTGTATAAATTGATTGATGGAAAATGGTAGTATCCCCTAAACTGTCATACCGCTCTGAACTTATTCAAGCCGCGCGCAGAGTCATAGGGCATTGTGGCCTTCAAAAAATAATGGACCATCTTCACCATTGTTTTTACAAGGAATTGATCAATTATGATGTCTCAGATTACCTAGCTAGTTGCATGGAATGTCAACTCCACAAATCCCACAAGAATGTGATGGGATACCAGATAGTACACCCTGCGTTTTCTAGGCACATGGTGCCAATAGATGTGATGATACCCTTGAGTGTTAGTGGTAGTGGAGTAAAGTACATTATAATCACAATATACCATCAGACCATATGGGTCAAGATGAAGGCCTTGAGCAGAGTATATGCTATGAGCTCTGCGAGATTCCTACTGTATTGTAGTGTAATTATATGGATGCCTGTAAGTACTACTCATTGATAAAGAAATCAACTTTATGTCTTATGTGATACCAAGACTAACTGCTTTACTGAAAATAAGAGAAGAGTTGTTTATTCCCTACCATCCAGAAATAAATGGAGTGGTAGAAAGAGCCATGGAACTCTGGCCACAATGCTGTAAAAATTGGTAGTAGGGAAAACCTCCACTTGGGGACCTTTTCTAGTTCAATTACCTCCTTGTATAATATCAGCCATCATAAGGCAACAAGGAAAACACTATCTGAACTCTTATATGGCCAAAGAGCCTCATTACCAACAATTTAGTATTCAGAAGTGGAGATCAGCTTCATAATGAGCGCAGAGCATTATTTAATATGATAGCAAACATCATAATTGATCTGAAATCACAGGCATTTGAATTGGCATTTTAAAAAAAATTAGAGTGAAGAAGAAAGAAAAGAAAAATTACCAGCGCTTAATGAGATCCATTGGGAGATAAGATAGCTTATTGTGATACCAAGTATTTGGAAGAAGAAATAAATTGTACGCCCATGGTCAGGTCCATCTGTGATTATATCCAAGAGAAAAAAAGATGCATATACATTAAAAAAAACATCAATGATGGTCATATATCAAATTAACCCATAGCAAGTACTCAAAGTATTTTATTTAAGAGAGAGAAGATTATAAAAAATATTTTAAGATAAAAAATATAGAGAAAAAATATAAAAGAGAGGATATATTAAAAAATATATTTATCTATAAGGAGATCATTTTTGATAAAAATAAGAAAATCAAAACAATATATAATTTGACTTTTCTCTCTCGTTGCAATCACTTTTGCAACCTATTCAATTCAAGTCTGAATCTAGTTTGATAATCTCACAGAGGAGATTAGTCTGCGCCCATGTCAGGGAGCAGTTGGGCAAGTAAGGTAAGAGGAGCAGGTGATAGGCCCGCGGCCTCAAACGTTCAAAAATGCCCCAGAGAAACTGGCAGAATAGAAAATTTTTTTAAAAAACTGGTGGTCACTATTTCCCCAGAAATCCTCGCTTGGCAAGCATGATGCAACCAGTACATTAACAAGCCGCACTCCCAGCCACTTTTGATGGTGGAGTATGGAGTCCGCATGTTTCTGGACATCCAAAAAATGGCTTTATGGGAAAAATTTTGTGGGGATGTGCACACTTTTTTCCCAACCGCGGTGTACATTACACCTCACTCCATGCCATGCGGTTGTATGGACCTAAGTTTTGAAAACAAGGAGGCAGCAGACGAGGCTGCTGCAGTGTGCGTAGTGATTGACCTCCCCAAAGGACAATGGGTCATCAAAACCAAATGCACCAAATGGACAAAATCCAACCAAATTTTCCTCACGTTTGACTTTTTGCCTACTACAGTAAAACGTGACATTTTGGAGCAACACCTGAAAGTTGGTCTCACCGTCTATGGCAAAATACAATATTTTGAGATGCAACGCTTTACGCTGATGCCACACCTGTGCACCGGCAAAGCCATCACAGTTCTGACCTAACTGAGGAGATTGCAAAGGACCTAACCCAGATCCCGCACTCCACTTTTATTAATATTGAAGGACATACCACCCACCCTTTCTGGGTAATCGTGGACAGCGCGCCCCCCCGTCTGCACCCACTGTGATGCGTTTGGCCATAAGGCAAATGCATGCCCCACCAAGGAGGACATCACATTCCAAAAGCACCCCTTGGCAGCCATGGCCAGCGGAGAGGCGCACTATGAACCAACCACAATCGCCAAAGAGGCTACCCCGTGGGGAGCACATGGCTGCTACCTACTGGTAAAGCCTATTTCCCTGCAAGAGTGGAAGAAGGCCAAGCAGGCCCGCAGGGCCGCAGCCAAGGAAGCGACAAAGTCACCACCACTATCCCACACTCCCAACTCCAGGAGGACATCAAATCCTTTGTGGCAGAAGCAACTTGGGAATCCATCAACCAATCAGATTGAGAAGCCCATGCTGATTGGGCCACCCAATCTGAGGATCCGATGGGGGACTCAATCTCACCCAATCTTTGCAACTAAGCTCCAGTTGAAACTGTCTTGGGGCCCATCCTACCTGAAAAAAAAAATTTGACCCACTCAATGGTGCACCAAACTCATCTGCACCGCAAAAAATTCATCCGATGTTGAGGAAACAAAAAGCGAAGGCAAAAGCCAACGCAAACCTTTCTGCTAAAATCAACAAAAATACTGATAGCATTGATGCAAACACCCATGCTGCCGTGAAGGCCTGTGGGGATCTAGAGGAGGCTAGTGGGCCCAGGTGCCCACCCCTCGCACCTTAGGTGCGAGGGGGAAAACCTTCACTTTAGGGACGTTGAATATCGCCAGACTCAAGGCCTCACCTTCCCAGGATAGGAAACTGAGTTTTTTACAACAAAATTTACCCTTGGATATCCTGGTCATCCAGGAGTCCCACTGTCCGCGAGGTTATGAGGAGGCTTGGAAAACCATGCTCCTCCCATATCCATCCTTTTGGTCAGAGCACTGTGGGGTGCTAGTTTAGAGAAACAATTTCTTCAAATTTTTATCATCAGAAACCTTCCCCAATGGCCAAGTCCTCGTTGTCACTTTCTCGTGGGCTGACATGGTGCATGCTATCATCAACATTTATGCCCCAAACTGTGCATGAGAGCGCCGGAAATTTTTCTCATCAGTCAAATCCCTCCCACTACCCCCAGACCCTTTCATAGTCAGCAACATGAACTGTTGGCTAAACACACCAACGGACTGTTGGCCTTCCTCCTCCCACGCCCCCAGGGTCATGTAGAACTTCGCGTTCTAAAGGCCACCCTTGGGTTAATGGATGCGCTGATGCTGTGAGCCCTGCTGCTCAAAAACATAACGCGCCCCCACATCCACAATGGCCAATTAAGGTCCATGTCCCACTATGACCTTATCATTACGCCGGCAAAATTACAACCCCAATTTCCCACTTCAAAACAACAAAAATGGAATTCTCTGACCACCGACTGGTCTCAATAACCTACCACCTACCTGTCACAGTGGCTAAGGCCCCACATTGGTGCAAACTCCGCCCCCCCAAACTCGCGTCGCCAGAATTTTCCACTTGGGTGGAATCACAACTTTGGCAAAAGAGTTTGTTGCACCATTTTGCGCGGACCCCATCTCCACATGGGCAACCTTCAAAGAGGATACCATCCGCCACTCTCGCCACCTCTCCTCCAGATGCTCAAGAGCCTCATCGGCTGTCATATCGCGCACTCTGGCAGAGTTGGCACACCTGGAGTCCAACATCCCAGCTACAGGATACAGCCCTGCATGGGGCTAGAAGTGGGTGGAGGCAGCCGCCCACCTCAACGCGCTCAAAAGGCAACACAAACATCGGGTTTGTGTTCAGTACAGGGCCAAATGCATTACAAGGGCGACAAGTGCACCACATAATTTTTAAAAAAAAAATTTGCACCACGCCAGAGTGTGGCCTGCACACAGGTGCGAAGATTGGATGATTCCATTGCGGATATGCCAGCTGAAGTGGCAATCAAAACACATAAGTATTACTCCAAGTTATACCGATCTGATCCAATTCAGCTAGCTGAAGTGGCAGAATTTCTCAACTGAGCCCACATCTGCACTGTTTCTCAATATCCAGAAATAATAGATTTGATTACTCTGAACAAATTATGGACAGCCATTCGCGGTGCGCCAAACTGAAAATGCCCAGGCCCAGATAGCATTCCATATGAGTTCTACAAAAAATATTTCAAATATATATCCCCACTACTGCTTGCCTCACTTAACCAGAGCCTTTTGGAAACGCGCCTCCTACCAGGAGGACAAGAGGCCTTCACTGTCACACTCTTCAAGAAAGGGGAAAAGCTAGACTTAGCCAACTGGCGCCCCATTTCTTTAACTAACATGGATACAAAAATTTTAACCAAAATCATGGCTAACCATTTAGGGACTGTAGCATCTGCCACCATCTCCCCAGAACAATTCAGTTTCATCCCCAGAAGGTCGATTTGGGATAACGTGCACTCTGTGGCTAATGTATGTCAGTCCACAGCCTCTGGGGCACTTGTATTCTTGGACCAACAAAAGGCCTATGATAGAGTAAACTGGGAATACCTTAGGGCCTGCCTCCATCAATTCCGCCTCCCCCCCTGCTTCATAAACTGGACGATGCCGCTCACAGAATCTGTGACAATGGCAGTGCGTGGCCCAGGCTTCCTAACAGAAGTAGTCCGCCCTCAAAGGGGCTTGCGACAAGGGGACCCCCTTAGCCCACTCTTATACAACTTCAGCCTTGACCCACTACTTCGAAACGTGAATGCCCAACTCACTGGGGTCCATGTGCCAGGTCAAGCCCCAGTCAAGATGATGGCGTTTGCAGATGATTTTGTGGTCAGGGTGTCTAATAATCAAGATGCATGCGCGAATGAAGCTCTCATCCTTGAGTATTCCCAGGTAAGTAACGCTGCACTGAATGCTTCCAAAACTGAAATCATCCTCCTTGGTCGATCTCAAATCTGCTGGGCCCCTGCAACCAGTGCCCAGACTGGCCCATCTACCTGCACACGTGCTCACCTTCCCTGATCACCCCACACCGCCCCACTTGTGCTCCCCTTCATTCCACGCCCTACCATAGGACCAGTCCGCCATCTGGGCATGTGGGTGGAGGCAGGCGGGTATGCATCAGCAGTAATGGAGAGTCATATTCTAGACAACGTGACAAAGCGCATCGCCTCCCTCAGAGCCCACCCTACTTCCCTTACTGGCAGGGTTGTTTTAGCCAACTCTATGCTCCTCTCCAAAGTCTGGTTTGGAGCCCACGCCATCCCCTTCTCCCCAAGCTTCTTTAAATCCTTGTATGCCCTGCTGCAAGGATGGCTTTGGTCAGGCCGCCCTCCACCAGTAGGGCTAGAGGTCAATTTGGCCCTTATCATCATGGTGGCATTGCCTGCTTGACTTCAGAGCCCATGCTGCCAAGATCTTGGGTAACTGGATTGTGGCCGTCACTGCCCCTACGCTCCCCACCCAACACTGGTCCCGCGCGGCCTGCTCCAACTTCTCTTGAGCCTTGGGCCTCAACAATCCATCAAACCCCCACTCCCTGATGAAATACCTGGCTTCACACCCATCAGCCACAGGTCCTCATGGGACTAAAACCCACTACAAACGAATTCTCCTCTCCATGCGGAGCGCTGAGTGGAGAATTTGTAATAGCAGACACACAGCCCAGAGAGGCCGCCCCTCTCCTCAGTTCACACAAGAGGTACAGGGGCTACCCATCCATGATGGCGTGATCCCCATTCGACCCCATGTCCTATACAGGGTGGACTACCTGGACATGATGGACATCCCTTACTCCATTGAGACCCAAAAAACTATCTGGAAATACGCACACCATCCTCTGTTGCAGCCTCAAATCCACTCCCATGTGTGGCGCTGCCTGAGGCGGGTGTATCGTACAGCTGAGCGCTCTAACGCTTTACACTCATCCTGTGTCGTGTGTGGCCAGTATGGAACGCTGTCCCACCACCTGGAGAAGTGTCCTACCTCTAAAGTGATATGGCGCGAAGTCCAACGTCTGCTGGGCCAGGATCAAACACATACCTTCAGTCTGTCCTGAGATATGTTTGCTTTATCAGTGGCCTCCCCCCTTCCACCCTTCCTCCGTGCTCTGGTGGTAGCAATCGCCATTTGGACTATCCACACGATTGTCTTGGATGCCATCGCAGGCTCCACCCCCACCCTCCCAGAAGCTTTCAACAGATTCTGGTCTCATTTGGTAGACCACTTTCAAGCGTGGATGTTTGGATACCTCCCACCGCGCCGCTGACAACTGGTCTCCTCTTGGTTCCCAGTTTGGTTCATCAAATCAGACCCCTTCCTTCACACGTGTTCAATTGTGGCTACGGCCCCTTCACACGTTCCCTCCCCCTCCCCATAAGTGACGTTCCCGCTGGCAACAAGAGATAGCATAGCTTCTCTGGGGTGCCTTCCCTGTTACTAAGTTTTGTCTCTTTTGGGTCAAATTCAGAAGTGTCCGTCCCATGGTCAGCCTTCCCTGCAATAAATTTAAATCTAAATAAAAAAACAATATATAATTTAGGGAGGGTACACTAGTGGTAGAGTATGGACTCAATGACCACTGCCTCCTGAGTGCATCCCAGGTGATAAACTTTGGGTATGGGGACAATTATGACTATGTTAGTATCACTCACCAAACATACAAACTGAGATAGCAAATATCAAGATGGTCCATGGAGTTCTTGGCCTAACATATACCATGCGTGGAGGTTTTCTGAGGTTTGTTCTCCTTTCCATTAATTTGAATTTCCTATATTGGTGCGGTATAATCCCCTGGTTGGCCACCTCAAGTAAAATTTAAAAATGTAAAACAATATATAATATAATATTAATTTTTGTTTTTTTGACTGCAATCAAGAGTATTAGGTGGCGACCTACCATAGTCATGTGGGGAGAAGGGGGATGAATTATGAAGACAGTAGTGAAGAATCAGATATGCTTGGTAGGAATAGCTCATGTGATACTGGGTTCAAAATGAAGAGGCATATGTAGGAGAGTCAAAAGACCCACATTGATTGAGACTGGAGAACCTAGCTTAGTTGAGATCAGGAATGAAGGAATTCATCAGCAAAGCTGACTGAGAAGGTCCTTAAAGGGTGTAGAATATTAAAAAGACCAACCTTGGGAAATACAGGCTTTTCAGAACATATTATCAGCAAGATTAACTTTAGTAGTCCTGGTGTGGCATGAAGTCATAGAACTGCACTCAAAGGAGGCGGCCGTGAGTGAAGATGAAGAGGAAACATACTAGGGAGAAGGGATATTAAGAGACACATCAATCAAGGAGAAAGATTAACTATGGGAAATTGAAATTAAACCATGCTGGCTGATTGAGCCCCAGGAATGAAGCAGTGTCTGTCTCTGAGAATATATTTTCACCGGATAATGTGGTCAAGCGGGAGATGTGTTGAATTTTTAGTATGCCCATATTTCAGCTTAATTGATTATATTATTATCTGCTTTACCCGGTGGGGTGTTTTACCATAGCAGATGTGGGAGTTATTAGGTAATATGGTAAAAATTGTTGGTTAATATTATTTATGGGATGTTTTTCAATTTAACAGGGTTCAATACTGCTATTTTACTGATGTTCAATCAGGGATGATTCCCAACAATGCTTTACTGAATTTTGATTACTGATTTTAACTAGTAAATCTCATTATATTAAATAAATAATCAATCAGTTTTTGTTGCCAAATGATTAGGGGTATAACATTAGTTGCTGCGCATTACTAATGCTTTTTAGTAGCAACAAGCGGGTTATCCTTTAAGCAACGCAACATGCTGTTAATAAGTAAAGTGTTCCATTACCTAAGCTGGTTGATAGCTTAATATGGTTATTCTCTGGGGTTGAGTAAAGATGTTGGTACACAGAAAAGATATTTAGCCCATTAGGAGTTATGATTTACTTGGCGGTGGAATCTGACGTAATAAATGAAGTGATTGTCATTTATTTGTAAATAATAAAGGGCTAATTCTTTAAAACGGCTGTAGTTCTTATTGGGGCACCAACAGAAATTTTGGACTTCAGATTTCTTTAATATTCCTTTTTAATTGTTAAAAAATACTTATAGTGTATAAATATGTAATTTTATACATTTTTGTATCATACTCTTTATATTAGAGTTAAAGGATAGTCTTCCTTTGTCTGTATATTGCTATCAAAATAAAAAGCTCTCTTGGATCAAGAAAAGAAGGAAGAAGTTCCCTTGGTACAAAGTTGCAACTCTAGAGGAAGAGTTGAAGGGATAGGATTTACTTTGTTGTTTAAAAGAAATCAAGTACTTTCAAGTATCAGAAGGAAGAGCGTTAGCACCTGTCTAGAGTTGAAGATATACCTAATTTGGTTGTGAAAAGCTCAACTAGGGCAACATTCTTTATACTATTGTCAACCATTCATTATATCAACATTTTATTCAATGCACACATTGAACCTGTTCAGTAAACATATAAAGGTTACATCTTGCTTGCTGCTTCACAAGACCTAAAGACACAATTCCAGCAGCAGTGCTTTTTTGGCTTTGGTTTAATTTGGATTCATTTTTATTAAGCAAAATGCCTGTTCATGCATTAAGGCTAAAATACATCTAGTATCATCAATATTCTATCAGGCTATTAATAAACCGCTTTTTCATATCAAAACATATTTAAAACCAATGTATTGGTTAACATGGACCCTGCTTATCATAAATATAATTAAGATCATTTAAAGTTTTAGGCTTAAATAAGAAATTTAAAGGGCTACATCAATTTCTTATACATTGTTTGATTACCTTTAGATAAAAATAACGCTAAAAACAGCTTTAAATTTTCTAGATTTGTAGTGGTAATCATAACTATATTATAGCCCCAAATGCTGTACTTTAGAAGCTAAATGTTAGAATATTGACTTGCCAATTAAAAATTGGGATTTGGGCAAGGGTACCTTAGCACCAATGATAGTAGCAACAGGTAAAAGGAACCTCATTTCAGATGATATGTGAGCTATTTTGATAAAGAAAAGAGGTCATAAGATCTATGATAATTGGTTTATTTGGCAGAACCTTTGTCCCTTCTGTAAGCTAACCCTCTTGGAAGAATATACAGACAGCGTATAGCCTTTATTACCATTTAAATTTAAATTATCAACTATAGTCCATCCATTAGCCTCACTTTAGTATTTTAAAGATGGTTTTTTTCCAAAAATGAAATATAAACTCAAGAATTTTAAAGTCTAATTACATTAGAGAATTCAAAAATAGCCCAATATTTTACCATTAGCATGTTGTTAGGGCTTAATGTTGAGATTTGGGAATGTTATCTTAGAGGGTTTCAGTCACATAGTCAGGCCAGAACTATCCTTGAGGTTTTAATTGAGGGTATAAGAGAGCAGATTTTGACTTAGTAATTTCAAATTTCGTTGACTTGTTGACCCCTGTTATATCTTTTTGGGCAAAATTTTCTTTGTAAAAAGTTTTTCATATTATAAAATATGGCTGCCCCAGGTTTATTTTTTACAAGCAATGAGTTTAAATCTGGGGGAGCACCCCATGTGCCTCAATAATTTGAAATTCTTATTCCACATCAAAAAAGGGGTGAACAAGGCGGCTGTCATCATCATAACCCAGAGTTATTTGTCTTATGTGGTGGATAAGAGGTAAGTGACAGTTTACCCCTTAAAGTTGACCCTTTCCCCCAATTTTACCACCAAGAGTTGTTTAAAAAATCAAGGGGTGTGCATGTCATAGCGATAATGAGAGGGTGCCACCAGAGGGAAAATGGCGGGCTTTATCCCAGCAATCGCTCTGGGTTCTACCAAAGAGGCAAAATTTAAGATAAATCAAGGGTTGTAAATTGAACTGGCATTATATGATAAGGTTTGATTTCCTTCAGGGTGCTTCCATCCTGCCAAAAGAGGGGGACCAACTCCAGTGGTTTTGAGGGTGACAAATCCCTTCAATACTCTATGGGATCGCCCCTATGCAGCCTAACCATGGGTGCAATCAGTCACTCACTGAATGAAGCATCACTAATCCGCCAAGTGGAATTTCAGTGAATGGTAAAAACTAGTGGCGAAATTTGAGTGAGAGTCATCTGGCCACTGGAAGATCAATTTAGCGTTGAGATAGTTGCAAAATCTCATTATGGCGGGATAAGTTGGGATTTTGATATCCTCAGTTCATGCACCTCATTTATTCCCTAAGCCCTCTAGTACTTAAGACAATCATCCCTTATTGGTATGGTTGTCAGTCACCTTTTAATTTTAGCTTAATTGAACAACTTCCCTTTCTTATCCAATTATTCCAATTCTGCATTTTTATCATTTCTGCCACTGACTCTACCAAGTACTGCGTTCCCAGGTTGCGCAATGACTAGGCCTTGTTGTCTATTATCACAACGTCGCTGCCTACCCTCCTTTTTGGGGTAATTAGTTAGTGGCCTCTGCATATTTACCCAGTTGGGGCGCCCTCTGGCGTCAGAATGTACCTTTACTATTGGAGGTTTTTTCTCCTCGCTGGTTGATGTTCCATGATCTCACCACGTACTCAACAACTCGTGGCACCTCAGCACAATCAGGGCCCTCTGTGGGGACTAAGAAGATAACTGCAGCAGAAACTTCCGCCACCGCGGTGGCCATGATTTGGTTAATAGTAGAAATGGTGGTGACGGTGGTTGTCAGTCATTCCCCCCTAATCACTTCTCTCCCCCCCATTACCAGGTCGTTTGGATGATAATGCCCTCAGCATTCTGGGTTGCTTTTTGTGTAATCATACAACCCAACTGGCAGCCTAGTCATAGATTTATTTTCCGCTTCTGTAACATAATTGATTGACCTTTAGTGTCCATCATTTTCACCCTTATGTTTTAACTTGGTGATTTAATAGTCTCAGTGTACCATATGAACCTGCAGTCAGTACTCAGCCTGGTTCTGTTTGTGTTATCAGTTGGCGCTTTTGTAGGGTGCTTCCATGGGGTGGTAGGGGAAACCTGACCAAGTATTTCATCTTGAAGGCTCCAGTTCTGGTCTCATCCCACTCCTGAAAGGGTGGTTTCGTCCATCTCATTTCTTGAAGATTGCATACCAGGTGTTGGATTCTCTCACCAATTTCAGGTGCTATTTTTGGCTAACAAACCAGCTTTAGCTTCTCTTACAGACACACAGAGGAGCGTGGCTTTGTTGGATGCCATAGAGGAGGATGCTCATTACTAGGTGTGTGGAGTCTTATGCTTGTCCAACCAAGTGGTGGTTTTGACCCCATTGATTATGCTATTGTCATCAGTATTTAAGACGCCAGTACCGCAATTGGCTCTCCTGCTCCAATTTTTTATGCTGGGCGCTAAGGCTTCTGATTTGGCTTCGTTCATAGAAGCTTACTGTGGTAAGACCCCTGGACTCGGGCTCCCATTGGGCGTATTAGAAGCATTATGTTGTGCTTCCTTGGACACCATGTCCACTAATTATTTTGCCTGAAACACAGTGGTGAATTCGCTGGATCAGGTGTGCATGATGGCCGCATTCATTTGTGCTACGCTCCGGAAGATGTTGAATGGGGTGGGGAGTGCTGGTATTAGATTTTCTAACAAATAGGTTTTGAAGGGGGTGTTGAATAGCCAGTCAGCGTTTCCATTGTTTCTCAACAAGCACCCAGTCTGAGACAGGCTCATGGGTTATTTTTTTAATGCAAGAAAATGCTGCGGTGTCCCACTTTCCCATTCTTTCTTCTTCCCCAGCCCTGACGCCAGTCAGTGAGGTGGTTCCTTTGATGAACTAGATTCACTTAAATTTCCTGATCCCCCAGTTTTCAGAATCACAGTGAAAAGAGTTTTAAAAATCTTGTTCTTATGGAGGGTGCCAATTCCCAATCAATTCAATTTCCCAAGATGACACCATGATTATTAAAACCCAACTAGTATAATCACATTTGGTTGCCATAGACAAGATTTTGCTTATTTTCATTGCCGCTGGAAATTTGGTTGGGTGCACATAAGGTGTCAATTGAGGCCCTGGTAGATATGGGAGTGACAGGAAAATTTATGAGTTTAAAACTATTGAAGTATATCAACTTGGGCTTAGAAGCATAGGCGTTCATGCTGTATGCATCTTCTTCTCCAATGACATTATAAAAAATATAGCTTATGCCTTTTTTAGCACACCAGTTCTGCTTCTGTGGTTGATTTGCTGCGGTGCCAGATCTTCTCTTACAAGTTATTCTGAGATTGAGGTGATGGCGTCAGCAGCAGGTGAGTACTAAACTGGACTCAAATATGATGTACATTTGCAAACTTAGTTATTGGAAAAGTTTCCATTTATTGATAAACTTGTGACAGAGTGGGGTATAAAGTTCCATCACATCGCTCCTCTCTCTGTTGGCCTTCTGCCAGAATTCCCCCATCATTAGTGGTATATCATGATATTTTAGATTTGAAAAAAGGCCAATTGCCTTTTACCACACTCCAAATATGACTTGGCTTTCCATTTTGATAGTAGCCATGATTAACATTTACTGCCCGTTGTATCCCTACATGGCGTAGGAGGACAAGGAGTTGTAATTATGGTTGTACAATATGCTCAAGAAGGGGTAGGTGTTTAAGAAAATGTCCCCTAATGAGTGCCTATATTTTTTACTCAGAAGGCTGATGGTACATTGTGCTCATGCATTGACTTTGGGAATTTGCATATATCACCATTCACAATAGCTACTCTCTCCCCTCAATCAGGAGATTAGCCAGGAGATTGCAAAATCCCAGGCATTTTAAAAACTTGACCTCATGAACGCATTTTAACCAAATCTGGGTGTCAGAAGGCCAGAGATCGTTTACAGCGATTCAGACCAGAAGGGCATATTTCAAGTCCGCAAGATATCCTTCATCCTGAAAAATGCCCAAGCCACATTCCAGAGGATGATTGACAATTTGATCAATGACATCATGTTTATATGTGTAGTGGCATACATTGATGTTATCTTGGTTAACTCTCCCACTCCTGATCAGCATGAGAAAGACCTTGAGGCGGATATGGCTGCGTTGCACAAGGCGAAACTTTACATAAAGCTATCCAAGTGTGAATACTTCTAGTAAGAGATTACTTTTTTGGGTAGCCTAGTCCTGAAAGATGGTTACGCCATCCTCCCTAGCAAGCTTGAGGCAATAGTTGGGTGTCCCACTCCTATGACTCAGAAGCAATTGTGGTTCTTCTTGGGCATTATTATATTTTGGAGAAATTTTCTCTTGTCCTTTAACAGCTGGCCACACTGCTTCACCCCCTGACCTAAAATACTGTGATGTTCCACTGGAAAGAGGAATGCCAGCGGGCGTTTGATGCTTAAGGCGGTTTTTTTGGTGCCTCCTATTCTCAAACATGTAGACCCTATCAAACCATTTATTTTAGCATTTGATGCCTCATCCACCGTTTTGGGAGTTATTGTTGCAGGTACACGATTGTTTGGAGCACTAAGTTTCTTATTTTTCACGCACATTTACATCAACTGAACAGTCCTGGGCCATTTATGTCAAGGAGCTGTCCGCCGTGGTTTGGTCTCTTACCCACTGGTGGTACCTTATGCAGGGCGCGTAGCATGAGATGACCGTGTGGATGGCCCATCAGGCTCTTATGTTTTTAAAACTGCTGAAGTTTGCGTATGGTCAGGCCCAGATGTATCATGACCTCTTTAGTTTGAAATTTTAAATATAAGTTTTAAAAGGGTCTTTGAATGTTCTTCCCAACTTTTTGACTTGCAACCCTGCGTTGAGTCTGGAATAGGATGATGAGCAGGATTTAACTACAGTAATTTTGCTGAACCAGATCCTAGCCATTGCTTCTCCCACAATTTTGTTGGTAGATTGGGCCCCTTACATGCTTCTGGTCTCTTGGGTTTTGACGGGCCAAACAGCCTGCTTGGAGGTTTGGAGTTGTTGGACCAGCTGTTAGTTCAATGCGTAAACATCCCCACTATTCCTTGGCTGAGGGGAACATTCAATTATATTCGATACTGTGGGTGCCGCACCATCTCTCTGCGCTGAGTTATTCAGGTGCACCATGACCCCTCCACAGTGGGTCATCAGGAGAATAAGAAGTTTCTGGATTTGGTTAAGTGGACGTATAACTGGCTGGGCAATTCTAAAGATATTCGGGTGTGGATCACGAACTGTGTGACATGCACATGGGCTAAGTTAGATAGATCAGGTAAAAATGGTCTCCTTCAACCCCTGCAGCAGGTGGAGGGCCCATAGACCTCAGTGTTCATCAATTGTATTGTTGAGCTTCCCAGCTCCAAATTAGTATACTGCTATTATGGTGGTTAGGGACTTCTTTACTAAGTTTGTACTATTCATTCCTAATTCTTATGCCACCACCTCTGAAGAGACGTCCCAGATCTTTGTGCAGCATATGTATTAATGTTCAGTTTGCCACGAGATCATAATCATTTGAGGGTCACATCTTATGTCACAAGTTTGGAATGGCTCCTAGCAATCTTAAATTATGCCACGTTGCTCAACTGCTTATCATTTGCAGTTGGATGGTCAAATGGAGTGACTTAACCAGATTTTTGAGCAGTACCTGTGCTGTTACTCTGTGGTCATGCAGGAACTCTGGGTAGACAATCTTCCGCTGGCTCAGTTTGTTTAGATAATGGTACTCATGCATATACTAGTTTCTCTCTGTACAAGGCCATTCTGGGGTACAACCCCTCATTTTCCAGTTGGGTGTGTCTTCAGCTGGAGGCTCCATCTGTGGCAGATCATGCACAGCATATTCAGAGCAATCAGTCCTTAAGTTTGGGAGCATTTGACCAAGTCCATCAATGATTACAAACACTTATCAGACTGATAATATTTCTGTCACACAAAATCATGGTGGGGTCATCAGTCATGTTGGACACGTGCCACCTGTGGATGCAGGTACCCTCCCAGAAATTTTTCTAAAAAATTCTCTGTCCCTGGTGTGGTGGATATGGATTGAGGCAATGGGCATTTTGGTTAACACTCCCAGACCATTGAAAACAGCACCCTGTTTTCCATGTGTCATAGTTGTTTCAATTCAAAAAGAAGATCTTAGTAAACCAGAGCCTATTGTGGGTGAAGGATCAGAGGAGGCTGAGGTTGAAAAATCTTGGCTTCCTGGTGATCTCACCATACAGTCCAATATCTCGCAGTCTGGAAGGGGTTTCTGGCATATGAGAAAATTTGGGCCCATACCTAAGACTGTGCTAATTGTATTGAGGTGGTGGAGGCTTTTCACGCTTCACAACCTGAAAATTCCCCCTTAAAGTTGCCACGCTATTGGGTATTAAGCTGCCAACGGCCCATATGAATGTCACTCTCACTCAATTTTACAGTAGCAGTGCTCCCTGCATTCAAAGAAAGAAGGATAATGTAAGTCCAGGGGAGCACCCTTTAGCCTCAATTTCATGGAATTTCCATTATGCACCAAAAAAGGTGTAAAGAAGGTGGCTGTTTTCCTTGTAACCCAGGGAAATTTCTCCCATGTGGTGTATGAGAGGTAAGTGATAGCATACCCCCTCAAAGTTGCACCTTTTCCCCTATTTCACCACACAAGTGCTGCTCCAGAAGATCATGGGGGTGCGTGAAGGTGGCAGTGGTAATAGAAACTGCCAGAGGGAAAATGGCGGGCATCTATCCCTGGCGATCATTTTTGGTTTCACCAAAGAGATAAAATATTCAAATAAATCAAGGGGTGGTGGAATTGAGCTGGTCATGGTATGATTGTGTTCAAACCCCTACAAGAGTGCTTCCCTCTCAGCAAAATTGAGGGGGGCCAACTCCAGTGGAGTCAAGGGTGACAAATTCCTTTGATACCCAATGGGATCACCCCTATGCAGCCTGGCCATGGGTGCAACCAATCACCTGCCAAATGAAATGTCACTTATCTGCCAAGTGAGATCTCATTGGGAGAAAAATTTGGTGGCACAACCTGACTGAGAGTCAGCTGGCTAATGGAAAGTCAATTCAGTGTCAAGGTAGTTGAAACTTCTCATTTCTCAAGAATCAGTTAGGATTGTGATACCCTCAGTTCATACAACCCCCATTAATTCCCTAAGTCCTCTAGTACTTAAGATAACCATCCCTCACTGGTATGTGTTATGAAATCTGCTGATTAAAATATGACTGGGCTTCCAATGTGGGTGTGTAACAACCAAGTGGAAAGCCCAGAATGCCAATGGCATTGTTGGTGCTATAGTTCTTTGGACTGGCGCTGGGGCTTGCAATGGCTCAAAGCTGGAAAAATTGGAAAGAGCATTGAGGTAGGTGCCTTTGGGATCTTTGGGGCCTCATCCAATAGGGATCTTTACTGATCTTCTGAAATGGCCTCCTTGAGGGCATCCTTAATGGATAGCTTCGCTCACCTGACTGAATGGGTGGAAAGGCTGCCCCATGTGACTCAGGAATATTTGAGGATGATCCTAAAATAGATTTAGCTTGGTTAGGTTTGATAACTGATCTGGCACGGCCTGATTCTGAAGATGGGAATTAGATATGATTTATATCTAAAATTCTGATAAGGCCCCCCTCAAGATCCTGTTGGAGGGGGTATACGGCTGGAGGAACTGACCATGCACCCGATTTACAACAGTCCCTTGATTGATGTCAGCAACGGAGTACTTGGACTTCACCTTATGTATGACTTTGTAGGGTCCAGACCACAGTACATCGAGCTTATTCTTTTAGCCTCCAGGTCATTGATGATAAAAGAGAATGAGGTCACCTAGTTGAAAGTCTGGTAAGGAGGGACATCCGAGATTTGATTGGGATGTCTCTCCCAGTGGTGGTGACAATGCCTTGAGTGGCTTGGGCTTGGAGCCGGACAATTTCATTGTCTAGAGCCCTCATAGTTAAATCAGAGTTCTCAGGGGTGGAGGCTTTGAGCAGGGGCTGGACGCTACTAGGTAGCTGAGGTGCCCGCCTGTACAGGGCTTCAAATGGGGACATCTTGATGACACAATGATAGCTTACCCGGTAGGCAAGCAAGGCGCTGGGCAGATAATGGTTACAACGGGCAGGATCTGAGGCGGTTAACTTCTGTAGGATGGAGACAAGAGTTCCATTAGCCCATTCTACCGCCCCATTAGTAGAAGGGTGGTAGGAGCAGCGAAACTCTGGGTGATTCCAAATATCGAAATTAGTTCCTGTACTACCTGGGGGGTGAAGTTTAACCCATTGTCTGATAGAAAGATCTGGGGGCACCTGTGCTGAGTGAAAATGGAGCAAACAAGAAAGAGGGCGGTAGCCTTAGCGGTGGCTGCAGGGACTGAGATCGCCTCAACCCACTTAGTTAGATGGTTTATGGCTAGGATAATATACTTGTGACCATGTAGCCCAGTGGGAAGGGGACCCACCACGTCAATATTAATGACATTGAAAGGTTTGGTCAGGGCAACAACTGAGTGCTGATATCAAGGGTTGGCCCAGTCTTGGGATTGGCAGGTCATATAAGCTTCCAGAACCTCTTAGATGGTTTCTACCATTCAGTCTCAGAAGCAGCGAGACTTCAGCCACTCATGGGTCTTCTTAACCGCACCATGCCCTACAGTAGTATGGCCTTCCAGGATGACGTCAGTATGAGAGGAAGGCCAGATGTAGGGAAGCCACTTCTTGTTGACTCTCTTGTCTAGTAACCCGTCCTTGATCTGACTGTCTTGAGTCATTTGGCGGAGTTTGGCCTGAACCTCGGGAGTTTCTAGTTCCCATCATTTGGGCTGTCCTATCAGGTCATAAATCTGATCCTCCTCCGGGGTCAGAACCACTAATACTGGCATCCTGGAGAGGCCGTCAGCATTCTGGTGTATAGTGCCTGTGCGGTGGATGATGGTGAAGTCATAGCTTTTCATACATAGGGCCCACCTGGCCAACTGACCATTGGGGTCTTTCATTTGTTGCAGCCACTGGAGGGAAGAATGGTCTGTAATAATAGTAAAATGTGTACCGTAGAGGTAGGGCCAGAAATGCTTGATGGCTAAGAGAATGGCTACACATTCCCTCTCGGTGACACTGTAGTTCCGCTCAGCCTTTCTTAGCATCTTACTAAAATAAGCTATGGGATGATTGACCTGGTCCTCGTCGTGCTGTGCCAAGATAGCCCCAACGGCGACGTTGCTTGCATCCGTGAACAGTAAATAAGGTTTGTCAAAATGGGGTAGAACTAGAACAGGTTTAGTACATAGGGCCATACATAAGGCGTTGAAGGCATGTTCCTGCTCAGGTTGCCACTCGAACGGTACATTCTTTTGTAGGAGATAGAACAATGGCTTGGCTAGGTCAGCAAACCGCGGGATGAACTGATGGTAAAAGCCCACCATACCTAGAAAGACTTGAATATCTCAAAGCTTTGGGGGCGCGACATCTTTTCTATGGCGTCAACTTTGTTGGTTATAGGTTGGATGCCATGCTTGGAGACCTTGTGTCCTAGAAACTCTAGCTCAGGCTGGAAAAAGGAGCACTTTGAGAGCTTGAGCTTGACGGAGGCCTTCCTGAGACGCTCAAAGTCTTCCTTAAGATGTTCTACATGTCCGCTAAAGGTTCGCGAAAAGATGGTGATGTCATCCAAGTAGATGAGGACACAGGAGAGCTTCAAGTCCCCAAGGATCCCATCCATGGCACGCTGGAACGTTACTGGGGCATTACAAAGGCCTTGGGGCATCCGGGTGGGCTCAAACAGCCCCTCGTGGGCAATTAGAGCACACTTGGCTCAGTCTTTGGGGGCGAGCTCAACCTGCCAATGCCCGCTGGTGAGGTCCATGGCCAAGAAGTACTGGGAACCCGCAAGCAGATGGAGAGAATTGTCAATCTGGGGAAGAGGATAGCTGTCCTTCTTGGTGGTGGAGTTGAGTCATCAATACATCACCACCTGGTGCTTGCCATCCTTCTTTCAGACCAGCAGAAGGGGGGAGGGCCAAGGTCTACATGAAGGGACCAAGAGCCCAGAGTTGAGCAGCTGTTTGAGTTTTACTGTGACCTGGGCCTCTTCAACCTTGCTCTTTTGGTAAGGCTGAGACCAGAAAGGGGGCATCCCCAGTTTCTACATGGTGGAGGACTCCGTTCATCCTTCCAAAATCATAAATTGAAGTGGAGAATAGGTCCGAGTATTCCTCCAGGAGCTCCTGAACTTTAAGTCGCTGTTCTTCATAGAGGTCCTTTACTATATTAGCATCGACCAAGTTAACCAAGGGTGGTGACTCCAAGCCAAAGTCCCTCAAGTCCCCAAAGCTTTGAACATTGGCAACAGCCCCAATTGGTAAAAGGCGGACACAAGCGGTGGGTTGGTTCAGAACTACAACTTTTGGTTTATCAGTCAGGTTAGCTATCAACGCTGATATTGATCCAGCATATGCTGGATCAAGGATCCTGGGGCGGGTCAGCACTTCCTTGGGAGATGGGTTATCTAGGCCTCGGACCTCCAGTAAATACCCTGAGGGTATGTTGACGTGGACCCAGGTGTCAATGACAACTTGGGATTTTGGGGATACAGTAGTCACCCGGGGCAAGTAGATCGGCATCCCCTCTAATCCATCAACAGCATGAGGGGTAGTCAGACTCGAGAGCCCCATATGTGATACTTGAGCTGATCAATTTGTCCTTTAGTCTCTGTAGGCAGGCTTGGGCCTTGATATCAGCCCTAGAGTCATGAGCAGTCTTGAAAACCAGAGGGACTTGATATTCTAAAAGGGAGAGGAAACTACCATCGTAGTGGAGAACCATCAAATAGTCTCAAAGGAACTGTGTCCCAAGGAGCAGATCATAGCTAGGGTTGTCCAGAGCAATGGCATTTGTATCTAAAGTGAGCTTTCTGAACTAAATTGGTGGAGAGGAATAGGCCCCTAAGGATTGGGTGCACTGGGGGCCAGCTGTGCCATACTCCATGTAGTGTGGCATATCAAGAGCGACCTTGATGCGCTTCATCAGCTTGGAAGAGATGGCGTTCACTGGGGAGCCACCTTCGACTATAGTGTAAACTGGAATCTTGTAGACCCAGATGGCGACTCGGGTGACCAGACTTCCAAATTGGGGTGGTAATGTAAGGAACATGGGAGAATCATTAGAAGAAGAGTAAGCAGTATCAATGTCTTTATTGTCATCAGATACTGCAACTACTTCCTTGAAAACAATGGCTTCTAGTTTATGCGTGGGGGATACTTGAGTCTGGGAAGGGATGTCATCATGGAGCGCCTCATCCTTCATGCTGATGGCCCTTTTCCCGCCTCCTCAGAAAGATGTTTCCAGCAATTCTTAGCGCTATGTCTAAAGCCATTGCAATAGGTGCATCGAGGATGGGGGTTCTTCTGGTTCTCGACTACATGGACCCTAGGGCGGTTAGAGGGGCCAGTAGGCGTGGCCTTTAAAGTGTAGGATCGAGGCAGGGATCTTGTTAAGGGCCTTCTTAATCTCCCTGATACAGGTGAACCCATTCTTCTGCCTGGTCATGTGCATTTGGACCTCAGGATAGGACCCCAAGGCAGAGATGACAGCGGTGATGGCGTTGTCCAGAGTGATGCGGTTCATTGTGACCAAAGATTGTGCCTGGGCGTAGAACCAGTTGTCAAATTCCATAGGGTTTTCTCCTTTGTTCAGTCAAATGCCCATGAACGCTTGCTTCTGGTTGGCCAGGGTTTGGTTACTGCCAAACTCTTGGATCAAGGCGGTGTGGACATGTTCTCAGGTGCTACACTCCTTCAGATGGGGAGTCATGATTTCCCAGGCGGTGCTGTCTAGACAGGAGTGGATATGCTTCACCTTTTGTCAATCAGTGGCCTCCTCCATGGAACTCTCGTAGGCATACAGGAAGGAGGCGATACTTTCCCATCTGGGGGTGAACCTTTCCTTGAAACTAGGTTTAGAGTTAGTGACAATGAGAGTGGAAAGGGCGTTAATGCCTAGGATAGGGGTTGGCTCTGAGACCTCCATTTCCACATAATCCCAAGGAGCCCGCTGATCTAAATGCCTCTGCAGGCCCTTTAAGTCCTCTTGGATGTAGTTCTAATTCTGGCTGAGGTTGGAAGTGGAAGCCTTATTGGCAACCTGCTCTTTTAAGGATTGAATCTCGGCGTTTTGTTGATGGAGCTGATTTTTGATGGTGGCCAACCAGGTTTCAAACCCACGACAAGTTGTTTCAAGATGGGAGATGCGAGCATCAGTAAGCTTTGTGAAGGCGCTGAGGTTATCCATCTCATCCAACAGTGCTTCAATGGAAACCCTGGGGTCAAGGGGGACACCTTCCGATCAGAGCTTGCACCCCAATGCCACCTTTTGGATTTGATCCTGTAAGGCAGCCAGGGCGGTTATTGTATCCCTTCGACAGGGGTCTTTGGGTTCACCCAAGGTTGGAGGGCCCAGGGGCCCTCAAGGCCTGTGTGGTCCTTCAGGTCCAGCTGATCCTTGATGCCCCTTGGGGCCTTTGGGACCCCTAGGCCCTTCTGGTCCAGCAACCTTGGGAGGGTAGTCATAAGAGGCCAGCTCTCAGTAGTGCTGCTGTAGGGATTGTACCAGTTCCTTGACTTGTTGTAGACGCTGGGTCCATGTCGCTTCAAATAGCTGGCCATTTTGATGAAATTGCTCCTCGAGGTAGCTGTAGATACCACTATCCAGTACTACAATCTGATTGTGGACATCATTGATTAATTGTCAGTTATCAAGAATAGCTTCACGATTGTCATGCACAAAGGAGGAGGTGGCATCGTAGAAGTCAATAATGTAAGAATGTAAATTATGGGTGAGCCCTAGTTGCTGGGAGACCTCCTGATGGTGTAATCTGACTAACTGAAGGAGGTGATGGATAGCGGGGTGAACAAAGTTATGAAGGTAGCAGTCGGGCCCCAGGTTAAACTCCCCAGCTGAAAATATGGCTGAGGTGTAGATGTCCTTCATCAAAGAAGGTACAGAGGAGGCGCAGGAGTGGCTGGAGTGGGCGCCCTCAGAGTAGATGCCATTTATTAATTGTTGAATGACATTGTTGATATGCTCATACTGGAGTTGGTATTTGTTCCCATCTAGGGAGAGCAGCAAGAGTTGAAAAGTGGCGCGAAATTCTAGCCTTTTCAGCTGCAAGGGTGGCGTTGCGTACCATGAGGTACTAACCCATTGTGAAACACTCCTCAATTGACCAGTCTTTTAGTCGACAGGGCTGCTATTGGTTTCCATTTTTGTGATAGACGTTTTCACTTAGATCAGCTCAGAGCCCCCTGTAGTGAGCACCACTTCTGTTGGTGCTACAGTTCTTTGGACTGGCGCTGGGGTTCACGGTGGCTCAAAGCTGGAAAAATTGGAAAGAGCACTGAGGAGGAAATGGAAAAATGAGTTAGAATACCAAATATTTTATTAAACTAAAAAGGCTTCGATATTTATAGGGTGTGTTGGGACTCGATGCCTTCAGGATCTTTGGGGCCTCATCCAATCAGGATCTTTACTGATTTTCTGGAATGGCCTCCTTGAGGGCATCCTTAATGGATAGCATCGCTCACCTGACTGAATGGGTGGAAAGGCCGCCCCACATGATTCAAGAATAGGTGAGGATGATCCTGAAATAGATTTAGCACGGTTAGGTTTGACGACTGATCTGACATGGCCTGATTTGGAAAATGGGAATTTGATATAATTTCTATCTCAAGTCCCGACAGATTTAGCAGTTCTTATTGTAGGAATCCAGCTTAGGGGTGCTCGCTGGTGCTTATGCCACCAGATCCCACAAAAGTTTAATAAAATTTAGTAAAATACACTAACAAAAACTTGGATTTTTTATCATTTTTATTAGCAGTGCGGGGTATATGAGAAAAAGCAATCCCCTTGATATCTACCCTGTAATGATTGGGAAAACCCCAGTTCTGACTGCCATATAATTAAATAATACTTTGGTGCACCGACAGTCAACTGAAGCAGCCTAACTAAGTAGGGAGAGGTTTGGGGCACTGACAGCGCCAAACACTTACCTACTATTGGTGGTTATGCCAAATCCTCTGGGGAATTGGTCCAAAACCAACTTATTCAAAAACTCCTCAAAGAGGGAAAAGCTCAACAGGTAATCAAGGTATGTGAACTCCAAAACAAATTTCATTTTATTCTGGATAATAAAATGATCTGCCAACCATAGCTTGTCTGGGGTGCAACTGACAATGATCCCCAGGAAAGGGAATACTAGATTGAAAATTCCAAAGTGAACTTCATAATGGGCAGGTGCACCTTATAAAGACAGCGCTTTGGGGGCCTCAACCAATTTATTGATTAGGCTCACACAAGCCTAATCTACAACTTGGGTGAGGCACAACCCAGCACCTGAAATGACCAAACCCAAAAATCTTTTTAAAAAATGAATCAGCTCACTTTTGGAAAATCTGAATCTGAGCCAATATGCAACAATTGAGTCAAACTTGACTGTTACACACCTGATCTGTATTTGAACTTAACTTGAGGGTTGGGGGGAATTTGAGTATAGTTTCAGAATAGCTGCAATGCATTCTTAATTAGAAAATATGATAAGCTCTTCTATCAGATCATGAGCAAAGGGGAGTTACTTTTTGGAAAAACGATAATTGAGGTCTTGGGGCAGAATGTGCCCATGTGGTAAGGTTTTTATGTACCTCAACCTATCACTGCTAGAGAAAATCCTTTCACCTTGGGGGATTTCCGCCATGCCTTTAAAAAGGGTGGGTCCCGTGCAGGCTCTGTGAAGGACTTGGTGATGGTTGGGGGAGTACCTTCTGCTGGTTGCCCCAAAGTTCATCATGGGGTCAGAGTAATATGGATGTTCAATTTTATGTTTGTACCCTTGCAAGTTTCAAAATAGTGTTACCCCAATTAATGGGGTTCCACTGAGAATTGGCCAGGGTCTTTTGGCCAAATTTCTTGATATCATTATTAACTTTAATTAAATTGCATTTCAGCTCATCACAAACTTGTAAATGGCTGACATTTTCTGTTTAGGTGGATTTCAACCCACAACTTTCTTTTTCTGTGGCCTGAGTGGCAAATGTCTGATATTACCCCCTCAAGAATGTTGGGGGGTGATTAGGGCTGAAGGAAACGGCCATGAACGTGGTTGATGTTGAGTCTGGAGAAGAGAGATTTGATAGAATACTCATCCCCTCGTTTGTATGTGACTAATAAAGGCCCTTCCCAGACAGATCTGAGCTTTTCACTTCTTGGTGTGATTTGATTATGGTAATAAAGTACCAAGTCAGATACTTAGAATGAGGGGAGAGGGGCCCAGAGCTTATTTGCAGATTGGCTTTCTTTGGTAACAGTCTTATCTAAGTTAGTCATGGCCTCCGCTTGTAATTGGATGATGTGTTGAGCCAACTTTTTCATGGCTTGTTCAAGATCAGTCTGATCAGAGAAAATATCCTTAGCTAATTATGATGGCACCCCCGGTTCTCGCCCATATAACACCTGAAAGGGGGACATTTTGAAAATGTGATGATAGCTAATATGGTAGGCCATGTGTGCACTGGGAAAATAAAGGTCCCAGTGGAGGGGTCGTAAGTGGCCTTTTGCATAATATTGAGACCAGGTCCCCATTAACTCTTTCTACCGCACCATTTTTGGATGGGTTATATGGGGCTGAGAAGAGTTGTTGAGCCCTCATAGAAATGGAGAGGAGCTTTGCCGCTAGGGAGGTAAAGTTTTTCCCATTGTCACATAGGAGGACCTGGGGGCATGCGGGGTGAAGATGTACTGTTGTAAAAATGTGGCCATGGCTTTAGCAGTCTGAGCGGGAAGAGCAACAGCTTCAACCCACTCGGTGAAATGATCAATACCACCAAAAATATAGCGATTTCCACCTGTGGTTTGAGGAAGAGGACCTACCACATCCAGTCTTATAGTGTGGAAGGGTTGGTTGGGCGTCGTAGGTTGATACTGATATCAGGTCTTGTAGCTGGTTTGTTTTTTACAGGTTAGGCATGTGTCCAAGACTTCAGTTATGAATTCCATTATGCCCTCCCAATAGTACCACTCTTTTATCCACTCATAGGTTTTGCATACTCCGTCATGCCCCATGAGAGTGTATGACTCTAAAATGACAGGCACTCGCTCAGATGGCCAGAGGTAAGGCAACCAATTTACCTACTTTCTTATATAATTTGCCATTATCCACCTATGTATTTTGGGAGTGCCAAGCGATCATCTTCTGTATTGTTCATCTTCATCAGCCCATGCGTCAGGATTCATTAGGAGGTCATTCAACCGCTCAGCTTCGCTATTATCAAGGTGAAGGACAAGCAGCCGCGTCAGCCCATCAATGTTCATATGGCGTGTCCCAGCTTGGTTCTCAATGGTCATATTGTAATTCTGGAGCTTAAGAGCCCTGCAAGACAACCACCTCGTGAAATTTTTCATATTTTTTCAACCACTTAAATGAAGCGCGGTCTGTAATTCCTTTAAATGAAGTTCCATATATGAATGGGCGGTAGTGTTTGACAGCAAGAAGGACAGCCAAGAACTCCTTTTCCGTGATGCTATAATTATGCTTAGCTTTTGAAAGCATTTTGCTAAAGTAAGACACAGGATGATCGACTCCATGCTCATTCAACTAAGCTAATATTGCACCAACAGCGTAGTCAGAGGCATCCATAAACAACATGAAGGGTTTGCTGTAGTCAGGGTGGCGGAGTATTGGTCGTTTTTGTAATAATGCCTTTAGGGTCTCAAAGGCGGCTTTTTGTTAAGCACCCCAATGGAAAGGGGTGTTTTTGGTTAAGAGCCGTACTAGGGGCACACTGAGCTGCACGAATTTTGGTATAAATTGATGATAATACCCCATCATACCCAAGGATTCCTGGATGTTGCAAAGGGTTTTGGGCTCAGGCATCTTGGATATTGCTTCAACTTTGCCTTGAAGCGGTTGTATCCCACCTTGAGAGATAGAGTGTCCAAGGAAATCCAGCTTCCTCTGGAAAAATGTGCATTTAGAGGGCTTTATTTGATATTTGAAGCCCACAGACGATGAAACACCGCCTTTAGAGGAGTGAGATGTTCATTGAAAGTCTTAGAAAAGACTGTGATATCATTGAGATAGACAATTACGCAGTTTAATTTTAGATCCTGCATGATATGATACATCGCTCACTGGAAAGTGGCAGGTGCGTTACCCAGCTCTTGTGGGAGTCGGGTCAGCTGGAAGAGACTCTCACTGAAGATAAGAGCACATTTCTCCTGGTCATGTGGAGAAAGGTCCATTTGCCAATAACCGCTAGACAAATCCATGGCAGAGAAGTATTTAGACCCAGAAAGTTGGGCCAGAGCGTCATCAATGCGATGGATAGGGTAACTATCCTCCTTGGTGAGGTTGTTTAATTTACAGTAGTCCATCACTACCCGATGATCTCCATTTTTCTTCTTTATTAATAAAAGGGGGGAGGACCAAGGGCTTTGTAAAGGCACCAGCAATCCGGCATCCAGCAGCTGTTTGAGATCCGTCTGCATCTGTAGCTCCTCAAATTTTGATTTGTAGTAGGGCTTGGAGCAAACAGGTTTAGCATCACTAACGTTGATTGTATGCATCCACCCCTTCATATGCCCATAGTCATTATCAGATTTATAAAAAAATGTCGCTGTAGGCCTCAAGTAAGGTGTGGACTTTATCCAACTCAGCTGGGGTTAGTTAATCGGAGATTTGAATAGATGATAGGGTAAATATAGAGTGGTCGGCAGGTAAGCCCATATCTGCCATAACCCAATACAGTGGACTTCCTTGATGTCCTCAACGGGTATCTACAGGCCTCTTCCAATCTAGAGATGCTTTTTTACCGCCATATCATTCTTGGTGAGATTACCCACCAACAGGTCAATAAGTCAATGATAGGCGGGGTCTAAAACACCTGTCAAAACTCTTGGCTCAAAAGGACTAACTCCATCTAAGCTGATGAGGTGCAGTAGCAGTTGTGAGGTATTTGCATGCTAATTTTTGTATCAACTACCCTTTGTTCCCCAGCCTTAATGACCACCTCTTCAGAATCATAGAAATGAATACCCTTTAATGTGTCCACTGATGGAGCTAACAGTTTGGTGTACCTTTTTGCCGTTGTTTAATGCAGGGATAAAGCGGAGGAGGGATACTCAACTGTGCAAACATAATCCTTTTTATTGAGCTTATCATTAAAAAGAATCAGAGAAACCGCATAATTAAGCAGGAAGAGATAGCCCTGCTTCAAATTAATAACACCTTCAAATTCAAGCATAAATTTGGTTCCAATGAGTAAGTTGTAGGTATTATTTGTCAAAGCCACTGCTGGAGCTGACAAGAGAAGCTTCTCAAACTATATGGGCAGAGACGAGTAGACTCCAATGGCGCGGGTGTTGTTTGGCCCAGCCGTTCCAAACTCTTGAGTGTAGTCAAGGTCAGGGGCCTGCTAATTTTCTTCATAAGCTTTGTTGACACAACGTTCACCGGGGACCCAGTGTCCAGGATAGCCATAAACCGCACTCCATTAACAGCGACTTCCACTTTAGTTAAAGTACTATGCAAGGAGGGGAAGAGAGAGGACTTCTTTTAGATGAAAAGTGGAGGCAAGGCGTTTTGCAGTTTCAGGATATTTCTCCTAAATAGTCTGCAAGGTAATCACACTCTTTGTAGATCAGAGAAAAATAGCAATAAACTGGTACAGATCACTAGCAGTGTCAATAATCTTGAGACTCCTTATCGCATTCTGAAGATAAGTGTGACAAGGGATCTAGCCCAATTTACTCTCTCCAGATTCAAATGCTCAGGTACCTCCACTTAACCTGGGGCTCCTAAAAACGTAATGACCAACATCTTCATCAACCCCTCAGACTCGTCGTCAGATGGGTTATCAATGCAGGTTAGGGAGCCCATAGGAGGTGGGGTAGGTTCAGGTCTACCCTTATGGGAGGATAGGTCAAGGGGTTGTTCCTCCACCTTAGTAACTTTTGTGGAGGCGTTGAAATTCCCACCACTTGAGTTACGACTTTTAAAGCAGGGGGTTGGTGCTTTTGTGAAACAGGCGGTTTAGCCTTTGTGACATGGTCATTTAACCCACTGTTAGTGGGAGTGTTTGGGACCCAAAAAAGGGGTTTATGCGGAAGAGCAGGCTTTGAAACCACTTGGGAAGGCCGCTCTGAAGAAGAAAATTTACAAGGTAAAGGGTCAACGACTTTCACCAACTGAGTATTTTGATCTGAAGATGCAGGGATGCACTTCCCTGTCACAGCCAGTACCATCTGCTTATTGTTATAGAAAGGAGGAACCGTTTTTGCTGGCAACGTCATAAGATCAAGTTTCCAAAGGGTAACAGCAGTAGTAGAAACTAACTTTGTTGACGTAACTGCGTGTTTCAAACATCCTTAGGTAAGGTCAAGATCATATATATCAGCAACCGCTAATAAGGCCTCCTTGATATCTCATACAGTTGTGAAAGTGCACTTTACAGAAGAGAGATGCATCACCAAGGTAAGATGAGTTGCTAAGCCAGCCAAGATAGCTGCAATTGCCTCATGGAGAGCGATCATTTTGGCAGGCAACAGAGGTTGAGCTTTTATATAGAAACGCTCAACAAAAGAGATAATATATTCTCTCTCTTGCAAACTAAGGCACATAAAGGCCTGTTTCTTCCGTTACAAACTCTGTTTGGAGTAAAATTCATTAATAAGCGCTTGATTAACCTCCACCTAAGAGCTGAGGTTGACCATGGAAGAGACCATGATTTCTTGAGCTAAATGGTTTAAGCAAAAAGCATATACTAAATTTTTTGTTGGTCAGTTTCTCCTTCCATAGCAGATTCATAAACATAGAGAAAGGAAGCAATAGTGCCCTCACCAGGTGTGAATTTGTCTCAAAGAGGGGGCTTTTATATTTGGGTGCTGCTCAAGCTCCTTAAGGTGGGATGAAACACTGGTTGGTTGCTTTTCAAGAGCAACTATTTTTTGAGTACAGGTGTCTCCTGTAGTGAGCACCATTTTGTAGGAATCCAGCTGTTAGAAAATCGACCTTGGGCCCTGCTAGTTGGCAGGCTAACCAGTATGAAGACTGGTTAGCCCTTGCCTTTTTACCTTAGGCGTCAGGGCTAGCAGCACCAGCTAACCCCTTGGCATGTTACCTGTGCCATCCAGGGATCCCCCTTTAACTAAAACTCCAACCAACGAAATAGATATAAACTTATTACAAAAACTAGAATATTCAAAGGGAGATATTTATTGAAAGGGAAGCACCAGGTATTTATACTATTTACAAAAGGGCTGCTGCATCTGTCGCTGACCTATTGGCTCTTCTGCTGGTTCTTCCAGCCAACCACTTCTCTTTCTTCTTCTCTATTTACATATTTCTTCCCTGGCGTCGACCCTCTCGCTCCATCCTTCCCAGTGTCTGAATTAGTTTTGGTTCATCCTCAGCCTTAAGTTGCCAGTGAACTATATAAATAATTACTTCAAGTAAATGTCAAATTTGCATTTGACCTTCAAGTTGACATAAATGCGCTGGAAACAACTTTGGTCACTCACTCTGTCTCAGAATATCTTGGCATCTTGCTGACCTCTATTCTTGATAATAAATGTGGCACCAGAAACACCCTCGGCCACCTCAAACTTATAACAGTTGGATCTGCCAACATTGGATCATTACAGGCAGCAAACATCTGAAGTGAAACAACAGCTTTCTGCCAAAAATCCTGCAACGGACCACAAATGGCCATTGGAGTTGACTACTGATCTTGCTGACAGATTGGATCATCCTTGGCTATTAGTCACTGGCGATCCTTCTACTAATTTGGGGCCATTGTTGGCCCCACGTGACCCTAAAATACCAACCTCAGCGGAATACTAATTTCTGGCTCGACCCAAATTGGGGAGCAACTAACCAGTAATTGAACTAATTAACATGAAATTAGTCAATAAACCATTCCACCAGGATTGGATATATCATTCCAAATATTGATAGATCATTGGAGATTCCATCTGGTTAAAATCATGACACTATCTTTGGGGTTTTTGCTGGTGCTTACACCACTGGATCCCACAAAAGTCTAATAAAATTTAATAAAAATACACTAATAAAAACTTGGGTTTTTTATCATCTCTATTAGCAGTGTGGGGTATATGAGAAAAAGCAATCCCCTTGATATCCACCCTGTAATGATTGGGAAAACCCCAGTTCTGACTGCCATATAATTAAATAATACTTTGGTGCACCGACAGTCAACTGAAGCAGCCTAACTAAGTAGGGAGAGGTTTGGGGCACTGACAGCGCCAAACAAATACCTACTATTGGTGGTTATGCCAAATCCTCTGGGGGAATTGACCCAAAACCAACCTATTCAAAAACTCCTCAAAGAGGGAAAAGCTCAACAGGTAATCAAGGTATGTGAACTCCAAAACAAATTTCATTTTATTCTGGATAATAAAATGATCTGCCAACCAGAGCTTTTCTGGGGTGCAACTGACAATGATCCCCAGGAAAGGGAATACTAGATTGAAAATTCCAAAGTGAACTTCATAATGGGCAGGTGCACCTTATAAAGACAGCGCTTTGGGGGCCTCAACCAATTTATTGATTAGGCTCACACAAGCCTAATCTACAACTTGGGTGAGGCACAACCCAGCACCTGAAATGACCAAACCCAAAAATCTTTTTAAAAAATGAATCAGCTCACTTTTGGAAAATCTGAATCTGAGCCAATATGCAACAATTGAGTCAAACTTGACTGTTACACACCTGATCTGTATTTGAACTTAACTTGAGGGTTGGGGGGAATTTGATTATAGTTTCAGAATAGCTGTGATGCATTCCAAATTAGGAAATATGATAAACTCTCCTATCAGATCATGAGAAATAAGAGTTACTTTTTAAAAATGATAATTGAGGTTTTAGGGCAGAATGTACCCATGTGGTAAGGTTTTTATGTACCTCAACCTATCACCGCTAGAGAAAATTCTTTCACCCTGCGGGACCTCTGCCATGCTTATAAAAGGGGGGTCTCCACTTAGGCTCTGTGAAGGTCTTGGTAATGGTTGGGGGAGTACCTTCCGCTGGTTGCCCTGAAGTCCATTGTGGGGTCAGAGTAATCTGAATGTTCAATTTTATGTTTAGTACCCTTGCAAGTTTCAAAATAGTGTTACCCCAATTAATGGGGTTCCACTGAGAATTGGACAGGGTCTTTTGGCCAATTTTCTCGATATCATTATTAACATTAATTAAAAATTGCATTTTGGCTCATTGCAGACTTGTCAATGGCCAAAAATCCCCATTTGGTGGATGTTGACCCACAACATTCTTCTTCTGCAGCCTGGGAGACAGATGTCCGACACTGATCAGTTGTAGTAGGGATTCCCTATCATTCTTGTGAGGGAAATAAAAGTTAAAGAACATACCAAAGGCCCCATAGCTAACCAAATGGCTGCAATGAGGGCAACCACAGGTCAAGATGGGCATCTCCCAAGGGTGGGAGAGGCAAGGAGGATGACTAATCCTCCTGGGTTTGCAGTTGGTGACCTTTGGGCTCTTTTTCCAAACATTATTGTACTGGTTCATCATAATAAAAATTCCAAAAATCATTAAAATTTTTGAAATGCTGATTGGGTTCACTAACCAAATCAAAATTAAATTGTTGAAGCTATCAGTAGGCCTTGGGTCTTGTCTTGCACCCATTGAGAGGTTTCATGATGAGTTGAGAGGTTGGGGACGTCACTATATGGTGGATCAATTTAATAAAATAATTTGGACCAGATTGGCCCTCAGCAAGATGGCCCAGATGGTCTGGTGCCTGGTCACCACCTCACAGTTGTGAGGATGGCTGTTCCTTACCTCCAAATGGAGAATTGCAATTAGCAGAGCTAGCCTCATTCCACACAAATTGTACCAAACCACCAGCAGATTGGCGGAGTGAATCAGTTTAATTCTCCAACTATTGTGCAAAGTGGGAGGTAGACCCATAGCTTGTCCGCTGGGTGCCAAATGGGAAACAGGTTATTGCAAAGAGTTTGGCAGACAAAAAACTCTTAAGAAGTGGCATATTGGCATCTTGAGCCTGTGGCAAATTCTTTGATTGTAATTACCATTTGGTGGGACATTGAATTAATGTATTGGAGGGCCCACTTGACAACCATCAGCCCTAAAATGAAGATTGCTGCATACTTTGCTGGGTTAAGTGAAAGTATATTAAAAAAAGAGATGGAGCTTATGGAGTAGGTTTGGGTAGAATTAACTTTATTTAAATTAAATAGTGAAAATGGACCAACAACTGCTCCTTTCAGAGGAAGTTTCCTTATATAAGAGAAATGGGGAAAAGGGGGGTCATGGGTGTGTTTTCTTGGACAGTGGCAGCTGATGTACTCATGGGTACTCAGCCTAAGCTTGGGTTGTTGTCATCCAGCTTATGAAAAGGTCTCAAAAGCTCTGGCAATGTAATTATCTGATCTGCCAGGGAGGAACTCTCACTGATTCAAACTTTATCAGATTTACTCAGATTAAAGGGGTGGCAAAATTGGACTCTTCCGAGTCAATTCTAATGAATTTTTAAAGAAAAATTAAAATTTTTTGAAAATGGATTTTTGACTTGGATTGTCTTTCCTGGACCCAGAATTTCATATTCCATGTTCTTGACTGGGTTTCCTGACTCAAGAACTATTTCCCGAGTTTTGAGGCCAATTTTCTTCTTTTCCAAGGAACTGAGAGATGGTGAAGTGGAGGCCAGTGGAGAGGGGAGGTTCTGTTGATGACTTCTGGCCTATATTACATCCCTAAAAACCTCTTTTATCCTTTTAACCAAAGAAGAAGCAGCCAAAGGGGATACTGTGGAGGGATCTTTTAAAGCAAATGCAGTGACCCAACATTTATCAACCACATGTCCCAAGTTCCCCAGTTAATCCAAGGGCTCCACAGGGGTATTAGGTCCCTTCTTCTTCCTATATGGGACCTTTTTCCCAATCCAACCTAAGAGGTTGGGTGTGACAAGTGGGGTCTCTCCATATTGCCACAAAGCAGTTGGGTAAGAGGGCCCATGTGAGGGCCCATAGGCAAGAGAGGGCCGCTGTGGTGAGGTCCTGCATTCATTGGCTTGTTTAGCAATTTAGATATCCTTGGAACACTGTAAGGATGATGCTCACACTGAGGAGGGCAGTTTGGCCTCCAGAGAGGCGACAGCTCTGTCAAAATCTGAGGAATGGTCCATGTTGATTCACTCAAAATCCATGATTTTCCTTTAAATCTCAAATAAATGATTTTGAAATTTCATAAATTTTATTTTCGATTTTTAAGGTTTTTATTGTTTATATTAGAAGATGAAGTTGTCTTAAACACCTTCGCTTGGTTTGATTTTATATTAGGTAACAGGGAATATGGGAAAATTGGACCCGCGGAGTCTGCGGGCAGCAGATTATATGCGGACCTATTTCAAGAATCTCAGCCTTTGATATTCTCGTCTAGGCCATTCTAGACCATCCGATGAGTACCCATGGTGTTACAGAAACTTTTTCACATATATTTCTGTTCGTTGAGGATGAATCAGAGCTTGTCTCAGCCTTATTGCCAAAATTCCCATTTTTGGGATAATTCAGCCCAGCAGCCCCAGATTTGCTAAGCTGCCCTTCACTGTGGCTCTCAATAATTTTGATGAGCGGTGGATTCAGCTTAGTGGCTTCTGATTCGTTGAGCTGCCCAATGCCATCATTCCCTTTTCTGGTGTTATTTGGCTTGGCAGCTCCTGATTCATTGAGCTGCCCAATGCTGTCATTTCCTTTTCTGATGTTATTTGGCTTGGCAGCTCCTGATTCATCAAGCTGCCAGATGCTGACATTTCCTCTTTTGGTGTTATTCAGCATGGCAGCTCCTGATTCGCTGAGCTGCCCAATGCCGTGATTCATGTCACTTCTGTTTTTGGCATAATTTGGCTTGGCAGCCCCTGATTCGCTGGGCTACTCTTTTCCATCACCAATTGCTACACATGGGACCTCAGAATTTGGGTTGGCAGCCTCTGATTGGCCTGGTTGATATTTACATCAACTTTTGCTGCCTTTGCCTCAAGGTTTTGTCAGTTTTGTGGCATCTGATTTGTCATAATACTATTTCCAAGGGTCATTGCCCTCAAGCCCTATGCTTTTATGTATATCTAGTGCGACACTATTAGCTGCAATCCCCACCTTAGGGGGGGTTGGGGCAATGTGCGGTCAGGCAGCGCCTTGACCGTCACATTGGGTCTCCAAACTTACAGTATGGTTGACAGTTGATTTCCAATTTTTTTAAATAAAATAAATTTCCTTTTCTGCCAATTTTATAAATCTAAATTTTTATCATTTTCTGCCACTACCACTATCTATAATATGTTCCCCAGATTGTGCAATGACTAGAACTTGGTGTCCATTATCATGATGTTGATGCCTACCCTCCTCATATGGTGTTATTGAGTTATTGGCCTTTTGGGATTTCACCACTTGTGGATAACCTCTGGAATCAGTATATCTTTACTATTAAAGATAATTTTTCACGGCGAAGTTCTGTGACCTCACAATATACTCAACAACTCACAGCACCTAAATGCATTCAGGGACATCTACAGGGCCAAAGAGTTAATTGCAGCAGAATCTGCTACTGCAGAAGCTACAGTTTGGTTACTAGTATAGATAGTGGTGATGGTGGTCATCAGTTGCCACCCCCTAATCACTTCTCTCACCACCCATTACCAGGTAATTTGGATGACAATTCCTCTGGCATTCTGGGTTGCTTTATGGGTGTTCACGCACCCTGACTGGTATGCCAGTCTTAATTTTATTTGCCACTTCTGTGACAATGAGTTCTTGTTTGGGCCTCTTGTTTGACAAGGGATATTCTGCTTGTTCCATTAGCTTTAGCTATATTGCTTACCTCATCAAAAATTTGCTTAATCCTAACCATATAAAATCCAGCTGATTAAGAGATAATGGGTATAGTATGGTCACCTTATGTAAATTGTAAGAGGGTTCAGACAGGGATGGGCAGTGGCCATCTATCACTTGTTGAAAAGATATTTAAGTCTTCAAATAGGATAGTAGCAAGGCCCACAGGAAAACCCTTTTGGTCCTTAAGGGGTGTAAGGTTCAGTCCAAAGTTGATTTTCACAGCTGAGAACCCTAAAACAATGAAACTAAAATTTTGAATAAAATTTAACTAAACCTTTTGAAAGAAGCAGTAAGTTCTTTACTATAAAACTCGTTTAATAGAACCTGTTTAACATGATATAAAAAGCTTATCTTTTCACTAAAATAGCTGAGATGCCTATTATAGTCAATGAAGCCAAACTAGCAGTGTACTATGGCTTCATAGTTAGAGAGTGTGTCGAGTGTAGATGCCTCTTGAGATAAAGGCATGGTGTGGAGGCTGTTTGAAGGGGGCCAAGATGACGCTGATGGGTTGGCGAGCTTTCACCAGATAGGAGCAGCGGCGAAACTCCCAGTCTAACCAATCTAAGCACCAGGGATAAGCGGAAGCGGCTAGGTTGACACCAGACTCAATGGGATCTTCAACCACCAGTAACTTAATGTTACGCAAAAACTCCCAGTATTCCTTGGTATTTCTCTGAAGCTTACAGGGCACGAGCTCGTGGCCAATGTCGGCGCGTCGGACCAGGTGGCCTAGTCGGAGGGAAATGGCGGATTCTTTCGATGAGAAGTTGTGTCCAAAATAGCTCATATACCCCTCCAAAAGTTTAATGAAGTTAAGCTTATGGAGCAAGAGGATTGTGGAGTGGCTGAAGTAACCGTTGAAGCCAAAGTATTTTACGGTGGGTAAAATTTGACTGCATTTCAGGCATCTGTCGCGTGGTAAATCGTGACGGGGTTTGGGTTCTAGAAAAGGTTGAAAGAGGCTGTGTTGGGGGCAGATCCTTTGGAGATTTGGAATGGCTCCCATCATAATTAGATACGCTAACATCAGGGTAGAGTGGCAATAATTGCTAATGTTCCCGTCCTCCGCTTGATTGACGCCCCGTGCCCCAGCCCACCACTTTACAAAGAGGAGGAGATCCCGCACCGTTGGGTCTATCCTTGCATAAGCTTCCAGCAATTCCGTTTTGAAGATAATTGTTGATTTGCCAAAGCTGATGTCAACAGGAATTAACGATTGGGAATCCTCAAATTTGATCAAGGGGACACAGATGCCCTTGCGATGAAGGATACTCACCTTATTCATGCCCATCTTTCGTATCTTGTCACCAATAACTTTGATGTAAGCATCCACTTCATCGAAGCTCGGGTTTTCCTTTGGGAGGAGTATGTTGAGATTGAGATCACTTGACTTTGTCAGAAGCCTAGTTTTGAATGACCTAACTATTTAGCCAAACCATATAATTTACCCAATAACAGCCAATTTCAGGGCACCCTTAAATTCGGCAACGACCATGTCCTCGATTAATTTAGTCAAGACTTTACATCTTGCCACCTTGGAAGGCTCCATAAGAATTGACTACTTTGTTTAATTCTTAATCTTCGGCTTTACTTACGTCAAGTTTCTTTTTCACCTGCCCCAAAAACTGAGGGTCAGTCAGTGGTTGTGCCAAGTTTGCATCGAATTTAAATCTAACGCTTTCAGGGGGCCATGCAATTGGGATGCAAATTTCTGATCCAAGTTTAGTGAGAGACATAATCAGATTGAAATTTTAAAAGTTTCCTCCTTTTTCATAATGAGCAAAAAACTTTAACATAAAAGCCGGCTTAATTTGATACAGCCATTTTGAATTTAGATTGCGTTAGAATAGGCGTCTAATAAAATCAATTCTATAAAAAACTCGCACGGTTTAGTAACTAATGTTAAAAAAGCAATCGCCATAACTTAAAGAAATAGAAAGATCATTAAATTGAGGCATTATAGAAGTGTGGCATGCCATTCACTAACTCCCGGCGCGCAAGCTGCTGTAAGTAGATAAGTAAAAGTAAGCAACCTATAAATAGATGGAGATAAACCAGCTCTACACTTCCAGCATAAACCCTCAACTTACTCATCTTAGAAGCATCCGCCTCGTCTGGACCCAAGACCATAGTTTTATCAATCAAAAGCTTTAGCGAGTTTAAGTTGCCAAGCCCATCATTCATTTTCACAAGGAATTTCGCCTTCGGCTCACACTTGAAAGGACACCAAGCATAAGTGGGATACCTCTTTATCTCTGAAAGGGTGAACAACTGGAACTGAGGATAAAGCTTGAGCCACCGCTGGATGCATTTAAGAAGACCCGACTTTGGTATGAGACAGCAGTTATTTTTCACCCGCATCAGATTAAACGATAAGGTTATATCGTCCTTGTACCATTGGCCATTAAATAACCCACCATAACTCAACATCCCTTCCCGTTTGGTTTGGTTGCGAAGCTCTTCCGCGCAGGCCAACGCTAGCTTCTTATCGTTGTCCAGCCGATTCCTTTTAATTCTTCCATTTGATTCGTCGGCGACGTGAATGATACCGGTTGTATCGCATATTCGCTTCTGTTCCGGCGACAGTTTCGAATACTGCTCATGGGCCGCGACCGCCTGCTCCCATGTCGGGATGGGCGACATGTTTAGAAATCAACGATGAACGACGCAGCTTGGCCTCTAGAAATTTTTATCCCAACTAAAACTTCATTTTTTGCAGATCTCTTGCATGGATCAAACTTTGGATTCATGAGCAAACGCTATCACGAAAATACTGGATTTGGTTTATTTTAGTCCCACCGTTTCACTATTCAATCCATTTTATACAGGAATACCTCACATGATATTTATTCTTCCCTTATCATTTCAAAGATAAAGCTCTTACAGCTAGTTTATTTGTTCATTAAATAGGGTTTGTCCATCACTTTATTTAGCACTAGTGGTGCCCAACCTAAAGGGAGGAGCCGTCACGCATCAAGGGTTTTATCCATCTCGGTTATTTCAATGTTATAATTTAAAAATGATTTTATTATGATCTAGCAATCTAGTGAAGTAGGCCAAAGTGCACTGCAGGATCAAGAATTATTTATTTTGATTGAGCATGGAATTCCAGGAAACTTGAAGTGCTGGTTGCACTCTTAATCGTGGTTTAGTTGATGAAGTTTCAACTCCATAACAACGCTTTGAACTTAAAGTTTTGATCCAAACTCAATTGGCAGCAAAGGCTGAATTAAGGCTAGATATTTTTACCCCATTTTAACTTAATAGGCTGACCTCATAATATGATGCCGTGGTAAAAAAGTTAGGATGGCACTGAGATTTTATGAAACATGCTATGAACAACTTACTAATTATCCATTTTATACATTTCTCCTCTATCAAGTCTAAAACCGTTTGATCCTAGAAATAATTGCAGGAAGCAGATAAAGGTCTATAACTTTTACCTACCGGTAAAAGCTTAGGAGCATGATTATGCCTTAGAGCTGAACTTTGTTCAAAATTTTCGATGCCATTTTACTACCTTCACGCTGATATTATCATTGCTTTTTGCCATTTAACTCTAAAAACATGAATTGGCGGGCGAATCAGATTGCGAAGAATTTTACAAATGGAGAAGATTGACGTTTTACACCCCGATCACTTAATTAGTAAGTCATCGAACAGAGCTAATCAGATCATGCTGGATCCAATCAAAGTCGAATCACTTAATTCTGCCGCCGATGGTTTAAGAGTATTCAATTAAAGTCGAATCACTTAATTCTGCCGCCGATGGTTTAAGAGTATAGGTAAATCAGATTCCTTAAATTTGGGTTAATTAAATAAGTTGGCTGACGTAGCCCTTGCGCAACGAGTCAATCAAATTTTGCGAAACCACATTTAGTTTAACCTAAAATTAAGCTGTCGATGTGTAGTTCCCAGGCCAATCAGAGCCCAGGAATTATGGCAAAACAGGGTATCAATCATTATGACATCAGTTGTAAAATTAAGGCAATGTGCCACTCAATCAACATGCATGGGACCAACCGGAAGTGTGTGACTCTGCTGATAGCCTAATGTCGAATTTGGCAAGTTATAAAACAAAATTTTTTGGGGGAAAAAAAGAACCTCCTTTAAAAAAAGCTCTAAAAAGTATGAAAAAAATTGAGAATTAAGCCTACTCAATAAAACCCTTTTTGAAGCTGGCACCATATTTTAAACTGAATTATAGAATTTTGCTCTCAAATACAAATTATATCTTATGTCTGGATCGGGTCCAAGTGTAAACTATAAGCAACTTAGAATAAACAGTACTGAGTATATAAGTTATAAATACCTATTATAAGTCAGGTAAAATATGGTGCCGGCTTCAAAAAGGGTTTTATTGAGTAGACTTAATTCTCAATTTTTTTCATACTTTTTAGAGCTTTTTTTAAAGGTTTTTTTTCCAAAAAAAAAATTTTTTTGAGGTTTTTTTTTCAAGAAGATTCTCATTTTCCCAAAAAAACTTTACCCCAGCTCTTTTCCCCTCAAAAAATTAGTGTATTTTTAAAAGTGGCTCTTTTTCCTACTTTTATTAAATATTACTATCTTTATATATCCTTTTTAACCCCTTACTATTTCTCTAAAAATAAAACTCATTGTATATATTTTATATATAGTATCATATAAACAAATATACTAATAACTCATTTTACTGAATTTAGTTGATTTTATTGGCCAAATTATACTAAATCTACTAATCACCATCTACAATACTTTATTTTATTAATTAGATGATTTTATTTGTCAACATATGCTGAATTTACTGATCGCCATCTACAGTAATTCATTTTATTAGATTTGGTTGCTTTTATTAGTCAACTTATGTAAATTTATTGATTGCTATCTAAGATAATTTATTTTTATTAACTTTAGATGATTTTATTGGTCAAATTATGCAAAAATGATAGCCATCTATAATGATTTAAGCTCGTCCCACTATGAGCTCATACTGACTGAATTTTGAATTTACCCCCCAGGCATAGGACATCAAATGTGCAACGAAGCTATCGCTTCACCGATCCCGGAAAAAAGTTTATCCGGTGCTGTATTAGTCCCACAAGTACCCATCGCTTCCGAGCCCATTTTGATATATTTACTAAATTAATGAGCAGATACTTGCCCAATACTTACAAAAGTAAAATGGGATCTAAGTTGGAGCATCCTCGATTTTTGGAGATGATCATCCAAATCGGTCCAGTATTTTCAGAGTTATGCGCGAACAAACAGAAAAAAAAGAAAAAAAATTCATACATACAGGTCGAATTGATAACCTTCTTTTTCAAAGTCGGTTAACAAATCAGAACTTATAGGCTCAAATTCAATTTAAAACAAACCCATTGAACCTTGTGAATTGACCAAATATCCATCAACCGCTTACTAAAAAACGAACTGCTCAAATTAACCAAATAATGACCAGAGGTATAGTTGTGCATACCTGTAACCAAAGCTAAGGTGTACTAAATACTATGATAGGCTCAACCCTTATTCTAGTTAGGATAAACATTATTTTCTCTATCCTCTTTCATTATCAACTAGTGACCGTATTCCCATGCTTCGCTAAGGTGTTTATGATTTATCAGATCTTTGAATCGATTGCTTTAGATTTAATACTATAGATACCCATCAACTACTAAGCTAAAACGATTGAAACTATAAAATTAACCAAATAACTATAATTACTTAAAAAATAACTATTAAAGTAAATATTTAGTGGTAGCAGGAACTACTCTGATAGAGCAACCACCTTAGCTTCCTTTATTTTAATATCAATATATTTATTCAATCTTTATAAAATAAAATAATATTAAGAGGAGATAGGAAGAAACAATGTTTTATCCTAGATAGTGTAAGTTTTTAACCTGTTATAAACCAAACCTACAACAGAGTTTTAAAAGGTTTCACCCTGATAGGTAATAACCCTATTTTCTTTTTATTTTTTTATCCATATCTTTATTCTTTTTTGATATGAAATAATAAGAGGGGAAGGAAAAATAAGTTATGTCTATTAAAAATCCTGACAAGGAGTTGCTTGCAGATGCTTATCTGCAGGTTTTCAACAATGTAACAGATGCATAAGTGCTAAAAGGCTTGGCAGCTGTTTTATAAATTTGGACTATAAAGAAAATTATTAAATTTGGACTATAAAGCAAACCACAATAATTTTAGTACTAACAAGTTAGATGGGTATGTTGGATTCTGGGAACTCTATTATACTTGCAGGTGTGTTTTGGCCCTAGATTTTAACAATATAACAAGGGCTAGAGAATTGTGACTCTCAACTGATATTGTTTTGCTATTGAGATATTTTTAACCATATAGTAATATAAATTTAAATAAAATTGATAAACTAGTATAACTTTAGAAATAGTAAAATAAATGATTCCTTATTTTTTTAACACATCCTAGTATTTTAGTACTTGTAGGCTAATACTGAGATGGGCAAGAGTTCATGATAACCATTGATGAACTTAGCTAGTCAAATGACACTTTGCCTATCATAACTCTTGAGATCCCTTTCACCTCATTATAGGGCTTACTTTTAGATATTGAGTCCATAGGAGAAAGAAAGTAACCATGGGGTATCATTTTAATATAATTCCTCTGATCAACTATCTTAAAATATTTGCATTTCCTGAAACTTCCCTCAGGTCAATAAAAGGAGGTGAATTTTCTTAAGTGGTAGCACTACATTTAAATTAAGTATTGAGCGGGCTTCCAAGGGTGTTGCGTTTCCTGCAGGGGTTCAGTATAGCTACTAACAACATGACAGCTGTTTGGCCTAAAATTAGGAGTAGAAGGATTAACAATCAGAATCATTTTACCAACAATTATGCAGAAGTTTAACATCAATAAAATCGGGCCTATTCTCCACAGGAATATTCTTACCAACTAGTCAAGCATCCAATTGTCAGACATTACCCCTGAAAGAATTTTGGGGGAGAATAAGGGCATAGAAATTGTACATGTACCTGGTCAATAATAAACCCAGAAGTAAAAGGGATTCGATGGAATATTCATTAACTTGCTTATAGAAGGCAATAAAAAGTCCCTCCCAAATGGACCTGATTTTTTCACTTCTGGGTGTGATCAGTTATGTAATTGTTAAATTTTGGCAGAATTGGCTGATTACGCTAACTGGTTGCACAGGGTAAAACCCACTGAGCATTGGAAGAACAATATAAGGATTGCTGGCCCTTGATAAATACTAATAAAATACTTTAAAGGAGCTATTGCCCTGACAATAAATATTTATTTAATGATAAAATAACAGCTCCTTCTGTTACCTCTTTTCTACCCTCTTTAGTCTTAAAAGACCTCCTCCTTCTTGTTCTCATGCTCAATTCTTAATACATGGTATTCCTAGTCCATTTCATCCCTTTCACTTAGTAAGTCCCTATTTGCTACCATTTTAGGGTTTCGTTATATCATCAAGCCTTGCTGAATTTCCTCAGTTTGCCAAACCATAATTACTTTGATTGATTCATTTTGTGTCAACATAATCTACTGTTCAATCTTAAGGCTCACCTCAACTCTAAATAAGATGTACCAGATAAATGACTTATCATCCATTCATATTAATTTCTCAACATTTCCCCCCTTGACTGGAAAATAAACTCCTATTGCTTGTATTCCCAAAGGAACTTTGTATTTACTCAGATGATAATCTGACCACCCTCAGGTTCCTTGATAGTGTAGGCATCAACACCATTCCTCTCAATAATCTCAAATGGTCCAATCCATATGCTGGCAAGCTTGTTCCTTCTTCCAACCCTATTTTATCATGGAACAGGACAAAATTTCCTACCATGAACTGTGGGAAGCTGCTGCATCTACATTAATCAGCCACCTGATCCCAAAGTTTTTGGCTAAACTAGTGGAATACTCTTCAATTTGGAGTTTAATCAGAATGTCTTTTAAGGAAGTCAAATAGCTTTGGGGCTCTACTACTCTGGTATCTTCGACACAGGAATAAAGCAGTGCTGGAAAAGATGGATGTCTTCCATAAAGTAATTGGAAAAGACGCTTCCCCATTAACAAATAATACCTAATATTGTATGTGAAGATGGTGGTAGATAGAAGGATACTCCAGTCAGAGGGATGGTCCTTTACAAGCTTATGGAGAATATTTACCAATGTTCCATTGACACATTACACAATTACATTAGATTCAGGGTGGTAGGGTGTAGTCAAGACCCTGCAGATTTCCCTTAGTTTGTTCAACTTGGGCATATTATGCAACATGAAATTGGTTCAGTTGTCTGTGAGGATAAATTGCAGAGAGCTATGTCAGTGTATGACACACTCCATGATGAATTTGGTAGTAGTGACAGCTCCTAAATCAATGATCTCTCTTGCTTCCACTCATCTTGTTAAATGATCAATAGCTACTATTATATACTTAGAGTGATTTGCGCCAGTTGGCAGAGGCTCCATCACGTCCATAGAGACAGTATGCCGTGTGAAATGAGGCTTAACCATCTGGTAGGTGGTCGTCTTGTGGAAAGGTTTTTCCACTTGTCACTGGTGACAACAAACAACCATCTCAAGCACATCATAGTGCATGCTCGCCCAATAGTAATGGGATCACAAGAACTCTAGCGTTTTCTGCAACCCTCCATAACCTACCACTCTATGAGCATCCATAATAATTGCTGGTCTAACAGAAGGTTTTGGGAAACACAGCTTTAATTCTCTAATTTTCTTATATAGTTCCCCATCACGCAAAAAGATATCTCATTTCAGCCCATCCAGAACTTTGATCACCTGTGGCAGCTCATCATGATACTTGCCCACAATCATCTTCTCATACATGATGTCAGACTAATCTGCCATAATAGCAACTGTTGGTAATCATGAGGGACAGTCTGCATTCTGATGTTTTTTCCCTGGCCAGTGTACAATCTTGAAGTCATATGCTTGTAGCTTCAGGACCCATCACGCAAGACGCCCTTCAGGTTCCTGCAGATTCTGCAGCCAACGCAAGGATGCATGATCCGCTACTACTTTAATTTCACCCCATGGAGATAGACCCAAAACTGTTTATACACATATGTTACCGTTAAGTTTTCCCACTCAATTACGGTGTAATTCCGTTCATGAAAGTTTAAGCTTTGGCTACAGAATGCAACAGGGTTCTCTATGCCATCTTCATCCTTCTGGGATAATACTGCCCCTATGGCAGAAAGAGAGGTGATTGCTTACACTATGAATTGTTTTTCAAAGTTAGGATATTGCAAAATGGGCGCACTCGCCAATGCAGTCTGCAAGACATCAAAAGCGTTTTGACATTGTTACATCTAGTCATAAGTGGCGTTCTTCTTTATTAACTCAAATAGTGGGGCCCCAATACAACTGAAGCTAGGATTGAACTGCTGGTAATACCTGACTATCCCTAAAAACACTTGGATATCTCACAAATTGACTGGCTGAGTCATCTTACTTATGGAATCCACCTTTGCCAGCTGTGGTTTAAATCCTTTTGAACTGCTACAAACCCAAGAAATTCTAATTGCTCCTTAGAAAATTGACACTTTTGAGGCTTGATCTTGATGTTAGCATCAGCAAGGCAGCGAAACACTTGTTCCAAATGGTCCAGATGCTACATGAACGTCTGAGAGAGCATATTGATATCATCAAGGTAGACTAGAATGCAGGAAAGCTTCAGATCACCCAAGATTGTATCCATAGAACTCTAAAACGTAGCCATGGCGTTGCACATACCCTGTGGCATACGTGTAGGCTGGAACAACCCTTCAAAGTGATTATAGTGCATTTCTCACGTTCCACCACTGACAACTCAATCTGCCAATACCCCAATATCAAGTCCATTGAAGAGAAGTAGTTAGCGCCTCCCAGCTGATCTAAAGAGTCATCAATCCATGGAAGAGGATAGGGATTCTTCTTCATGACGCTATTAAGCTTCCTGTAGTCAATGGCCACCTGGTTTGTGCCATCTTTTTTCTATACAATTAGCACCAGCAATGCTCACAGACTCTTGGACAGTTCTAACTTCCCCTTCTCAATCAATTTGTTTACCTCATCATAGACTACTTCCTCTGCAGCCTTGGAGTGTTGGATGGGCTGTGACCAAATGGGAGGGTGGTCTCCGGTGTCTACCCATTGCACCACACTGCATGTGCATCCCAAATTGTGTTCATCAGAAGCAAAAATATCTCAGTATTTGGCAAACAGGGCCATTGCTCAATTTTTCTGTTTCTCTGAAAGTTGAGTCAGATCTTTCCATGGAACCACACCCATTACGCCAAATGAGGAATTTACAGGTAGGCTGAGGTCCTCCCAAGATCTAAAATCATGAGTATGGCAGATGTCATCAACAGGAGTCAAGTGTAAATAAGCTACCAATTAGCGACTTTAAACCATCATAGACTTCTTCTGTGGGCTCTCTAACAATACCTTCACTTCCCAATGTCCTAGTAACATTAGCCCCGGAGCCACATGGGGTTCAAGTCACAATTTCTGGTAGGGCCCCACAATTTCTCCATATATCCCTTCAGGTAAATCTGTTTTGATCTCTGTCCCTATTATGAACTGATGCTCAGGAGGTATGCTTAAATTGCTTGCCGCCAATAGCAGCATACCGTTGTACTCATAAATCTGGCTAGGAAGGGCTCTGGTCCTCCGCTTCATTCACCAATATTGAACAGGAATTACCCCATCGCTATACACTAGATTGATCTGACTAGAGCGGATTGAGTCCTTTGGGACTCCGCTGGAGGTAAAGTAAATGGGGATCTGTTGTCCTAGGATACTGATGATTTCTTCCGCCATATTGACCATGGCCCCAAATCACTGCATGAATGCAGCACCAATCAACATGTCTTAGTTGGTATAAAGAAAAACCACAGCTGGAGCAGATGCTCCAACAAACTAAACCTTAAAGGCAACGCACTATATACACCCTCCAACACAGTGCTCTGTGCCCACGAGGTCCCATACAATACTCAGTGTTCCACATCAGGCTTCTGCAGAATATTAGCCACTAGCTTGAGGGATATAATATTGAGGGGAGCGCCAGTATCTATAATAGCTCAGATTTTGATATTTTGCACGAAAATATTACAGTATGTACACTCTAAATATGAGGAACCGTTGGTGTTTTATATTATGAACATCCAAGGGCTTTCAGTTATCTAGAAAAGTGATAATACCAGTGCTGACATGAGGATACTCCTGGGCAATTTTTTCTACTGGGATTGCCACGGTCACCATTTCTAGGTTTGTGACATCTTTTGTAGGTACGCCTTTGACTGTATCATTCTGCTCAAGGATATGCCAGGCGTACGGCTTTTGCACATCTCAGAGGAATTCCAAGTCTGCATTATTAGGGACTTTCCCTTGGTTTGAGGCCAAAATATTGTAGAGGATTTGTTGGTATAATAAATAATCAGGGCGAGTACCAGGACCATCACAAAAAGACTTGGGGGAATCATCAGGGACAAATAAATTTGCATTAGTGGAAGTAGAGCGTCCCGTCTCTACTCCACTTGACCTTTTCCCTGTTTGGGGCAGCTGGTACTGAATGGACATTCAGTATGCCCAGATAGCTAGCCGCATATTGGCCTCCTTGAACGCACAGGAAATAAGCTTTGTAAACATCCCTCAACTCTGTATCCCACACAAAGGTCAAGGTTGAAAATTAAATGATGGGTTGTAATTTTACCCAAGGACGATCTGGTTGAGGGTAATGGGGATGGAAAGAACTCGCCAGAGTGTTAAGTGGATGAGTATCACCCAACAGATTATAAACAAGTCGTTGTTGTCCATTTCCAAATGGGGGGTTGGCAGCAATGACAGGGACTTTCCGTTCCAAATTGGGAGAACTAAACGTGACAGATAGACAGTGTAAATAAATGACATTTTTAATAACTCCGCGTCATCTTAAAGAATGTAAGACATAGCATTATATGGTTCTCAAAGTGGCTTAACAGCCGCCATCATAACTATGCCACCTCCTCGTTAGTTAAGATATTTGCTCCCAATAACACAGGAGCCTCGGCCATAAAATGCACAGCAAACTCCATAAAGGACTTGTTCTTTTGGAAATTTATTGTCAAAACTCTGCCTTGCGCTGAGCCATTTTCACTACACCCCCAAACAGGCGGATCACAGTCTCCTTCACCTCTGGATACATTACGTTATTACTCTTAAGGTAACATGTGACCTGGTCAGCGCTCTCAACATCCAGAGTGGATACCAACAGTTTATCTTTATGCCAATCAGAAGCCCCTTCTACCATGAATTTGAATTGCTTAAAAATCCAGGTATGTTTTTGTCACAGTTGAATGGGGGGGTATCTTGTCAATGCAGACATCTCCCTCTCTAGTGACACTATCTAGTTCCCTATCTGCACAAGTTAGCCGCTCTGTAGTGCCCAAGCGTCAGCAAGTTGATTAGCTTGGCAGCCAACCAGGTGCAGTTGGTTAAAAGCCTTTTCTAGCTGATCTGTTATACTCTTTTTTCTCGGAAGAGCATTTTTTGAGCCTGGAGTAGTGTATATAAGGCAAGTTTAGTTCCTCATATTGAGATAAAATAATAAACTGGGGTAGTACTCCATAAAAGGGGAACCAGTTGCGCCATTGCTTGGTGAATATAAAATTTTTTTAGTAAAGTTGGTCAATGGGCTTCCTGTAGTGAGCACCAATGTTAACTTTTGGCGGATTTAATTGATCCAACAACTGGCTGCACAGGGTAAACCCACTGAGCAAAAGAAAAGCAATATGACGATTTCTGGCCATTGATAATTACTAATAATAAAGTCTTTGAAGGAGCTATTGCCCCAACAATACCAATTTATTTAATAATAAACTAAAGGCTACTTCTGTTAACTCATTCCTACCATCTTTCTTCTTAAAAGTTCTCCTCCTTCTTGTTCTCACGCTCAACTCTTAATCTATGGTATTCCTAGTCAGTTTCATCCCTTCCTCTTAGTAATTCCCTATTCACTACCAATTTAGGGGTTTCATTCTATCATTGAGGCTTCAGTGGAATTTCCTTAATTTGCAGAACCATAATTAGTTTGATCAATTCACTTCATGTTGAAATAATTTAAAGCTCAATCTCAAGGCTCACCTTGACTCTAAATGCAATCTGCCAGATAGGTGACTTATTGTCCAGTAATATCAATTTTTTGACAGTAATATAGAACTAAGTCATATATTTGAATGAAGGTAGAGGGGGACTGATCTCATTGGTAGCTTTTCTCTCTTTGGTGACTGTTTTGGCTAAATTATTTATAGCATCATATTGGAGCTAGATGATGTGTCAGGCTAACCTAATAATGATCTTGTCAGGAGCATTAATCCTAGTTGAAAAGACATTTCTAGCTAGTAGAGTGAGCATCACAGGTTCACAACCATATATGATGTGGAATGGGGACTTTTGAGGATTAGTGATAATTAATCCAATATGCTGTCAGGGCACTAGGCAAGAAATAATCCCAGTGTAGAGGGTCTAAGGTGGCCAATTTCCATATTATGTATACCAATGTTCCATTGACTCTTTTTAATAAACCATTTGAGAAGGGTTATAGGGAGCTGAGAAGAGTTTCTGGGCTCCCATGGAGGAAAACAAAATCCTGACCACTATGTAGGTGAAATTCCTACCATTGTCACAGAGGAGAGCTTGGGGCAAACATGGTGGATGAAGATGGACTATTGGAAGTGGCTGTAGCTTTGACAGTTTTGGCTGGGAGAGCCACAGCTTTAACCCATTTTGTAAAGTAATCAATCCCTACTAGTATGTATTGATTCACACCGGTAGTCTGGGGTAGGGGACCTACCACATCTAGACTTATTGTTTGGAATGGTTGTTGATGGGCAGTAGGTTAGATTGATATTTGGTCTTGTTACTGGATTGCATTTTACAGGTTATTAAGAAATCCAGGACTTCATCTTAGATTCCATAACTCCCTCCTAATAGTACCAATTTCTAATCCACTCATAGGATTTTCTCACTTTTCCATGCTCAGGGTAGAGCGGGCCTCCACGATAGCAGGTACTCATTCTGAAGGTCAAGGATAGGGCAACCAATTGGACTCTACTTTTTTATATAACTTCTGGCTCTCCACTTTGTGTTGTGGAAATGTCATGTTAGCATTTTCTTGACAGGTTCATCCTCATCATCCCAAGCAATGGAGGTCATTAGGAGGTCATGCAACCCCTCATCTTCACTATTATCAAGTGAAGGAAGGCAAACGAGTCAGCCCATCAATATTCATATGTCAAGTCCCAGCTCAGTGTTTGATCTTCCTATTATAATGTTTTAGCTTCAAGCCAAATGAGACAAACGTTTGGTAGGATCCTTCAGATTTTGTAGCCGTTTCAAGGAGGAATGGTAACCACAGTAAAGGTAGTTCATACAAAAATTGGCAGTAATGTTGTTAAGAAATTGGCGGAATTGTTAAGACACACCATAAGGGATTTTGCACAGGGTTCAGCCCACTGAGCAATAGGACCAACAATATAATGATCGTTGCCCATTGAAACAACAAAATAAACTAATTTAATAATAAGGAGCAATTGCTCCCACTATACTCTTTATTTAATATTATAAACACAGCGGATCCTTGCTGTTTTGCTCTTCTAAACTATTAACAATCTCTTTTCTTAATCATCTTGTCTCGCCTATATTGTAGCAAATTTGGATGCTACCGCTTCCATGTCTTAGTAATTTAATTTGCCATATCTCATTGGTTTCATCGATTCTTTATTTGTTAATTTGACAATCGCCTAATTTGAGGAGACTTCCCAACGACCCAATATTGCCTCATCTTGAGGCTCTCAAATAATAATTACTCATATTAAACTTGGTGGATCCTATCCATTCCGCCATAATGACTTAGAGCTTATCATCCAGTCATATCAGAATTGTGACAAATGTTTTACAGCAAGTTAGACTACAAGGAACTTCTTCTCTGTGATGCTATGGTTGTGTTCAGCTTTTGAGAGCACCTTGCTTAAATATAAAGTTGGATGACCCACACTAGTATCATCCAATTGAGCAAGGATAGACCCAATGGCGCAATAAGAGGCATTGGTAAACAAGATGAAAGGTTTAACATAATTTGGGTGGAGTAGGATAGAACGTTCTTATAGCAATTTATTTAGAATCTCAAACGTGGCCTTTTGTTAAGCACCTAACGGCTAGAAGTGTTCTTGGCCAATAGAATTTGAGAGTCGCTGAGCTGGGTGAACTTTGGGATGAACTGATATTAATATTCCATTATACCCAGAAACACCTGAATATCTTGTAGGTTTTGGGTAGGAGGCATTTTTGATACCACTTTGAACTCACCTTTTAAGGATTAAATCCTTTCTTGGGAGATAGCATGTCTGAGAAAATATAGTTTATATCTGAAAAAGTGCATTTTGATGGGTTTTAACTTAATGTTAGACTCATGTAGAAGTTAAAAATTTCTTTGGATGAGTAAGATGTTCATAAAGGTTTTAGAAAACACCATGATGTAATGAGATAGACTATAGAAAAACTTAGCTTAAAACCTGTAGAATATGATACATCACTCGCTGGAAGGTTGCAGGTGCACTACATAACCCCTGAGGTAGTTGAGTGGGTTGAAATAGGCTTTCACTACAAATAAACCACATTTTTTATGTTCCTGTGGGAAATGTCCATTTGCCAATATCCGCTGGCCAAGTCCATAGTAGAAAGAATTTAGAGCCAGAGAGTTGTGCAAGAGCATCATTGTTGCATGAGATAGGATATCTATTCTTTTTTGTGAGGTTGTTCACTTTTTGGTAATCCATAACTACCCAATGACCTCCGTTTTTTATAAGCAATATAGTAGATGAACAAGGGCTTTTATAAGGTACTAGTAATCCAGCGTCTAGTAACTGTTTTAGCTTTGTACTCCTTTGTTGCTCTTTGACTTTTAATTTATGTTAAGGTTTGGATCAGATAGGACTGACATCACCAACATCAATTGTGTGGCTTCAATCCGTCATGCCCATAGTTGATATCTGATTTATAGAATATATCACTGTAGTCATCTGATAATGAGTGATCTTTTACAAGCTTGTCTGGGGCTAGCCTATTTATAATATAAATGTTAGACAAAGTATATAACAATTTGTCAGTAGGCAAGCCCACATCTAACATAAAACCAATAAAGTGAATCTTTTCAATATCCTTGATTGGGATCAGAAGGTCTTTTACAAATCTCCTGATACTTTTTTCACAATAATGTCCTTGTTAGTAAGATTCCCCAATAGAATATTGATATTCTGCTGGTAGGCGGGGCCTAGTATACAGGCAATACTTGAGGCTCTAAAGGACTTACTCTTTCAATGTTATTATATGTAATGAGCAGTTTTGGAAGTTTTTTAAAGTAACCTTGGTATCACCCACTTATTTTTCACCAGGATTAATCACTATATATTTTGAAGCATAAAATGGAATTCCCTCTTAAGCGTCACTGAATTAGGCAGCTTTTTTGTATTTCACAAAGACTTTGTGTAATAAAAAATAATGTAGAAGAAGGGTACTAAACCAGGAGAGAGTATTCCCTCTTGCTGATATCTTTATTGTTTAAAACTAGAGTGTTATAATTTTTGGAGATACTGTTGGAATATGCCGTAAGGGTCACACAGGTGAACCTACCAAACAATGGATGGACGGTGTGAGGATTGTTGGCCCTACAAACAAATTAAAGATATAATAAAAGTACAAAGTAATTAGCTCTGACCACAATGATTTATTTATTTTAACATAAGCAGATCCCATCTGCTTCACTCTCTCAATCCTATTAATAATCATCCTTCTTCAATCACCCCATCTCGCTTATATAAGCAACTTTAGATGATACCACTCCCTTGGCTTAGACTATTCAGTTCCACCATATTATTGTTGGTTCTGGCAGAGTATGGTATTCTCAAATTTTCTATTGCCTTAGTTTGAGGCGATCAAATTAATATTCATGAGTTTCAACATTGCCTTATTGCCTTATTTGGAGGCGATCCAATAACTATCCTTCCCAACCCAATATTGCCTCATCTCAAGACGCTCAAATATTTGTAACTATAAATCATGGTCAGCGGATTATAGCCAATCTGTCATGACTAATTTGGGCTTATTGTCTATTCATATTAGAATCTCAACATTACCCCCCCTTGACTGGATGATAAGTCTCCTATTGTTTATATGCCCAGAGGAACTTCACGTGCACTTGGTTAATAATCCAACCACTTTTGGGGTCCTTAATAGTATAGGCATTGACACCTGTTTTCTCAATAATTTCAAATGGACCAATCCAGGTACTGGCCAATTTGTGCTTCCAACCAAACCCATGTTGGTCATGGAATAGAACCATGTCCCCATCTTTAAACTGAGATAAGCTGCTACGCCATACCTGATTGGCAGTCTGATTCTTGATCTTCTTGGCTAAGCTGGAGGAGTATGCTTCAGTTTGCAATTTGTTAATGTGTCAACTAGGGTAGTCAAATAATGTCGGGGATCCATTCCGCCAGTATCTTCTATGCAGGCATAGAGCAGCGCTGGAAGAGCAGGGTGTCGTCCATACAGTAATTCAAAGGGGCTCTTCACTGTTGTGGAATGATAGCTAATTTTATAAGCAAAGATGGCGGTGGAAAGGAGGGAACGCTAATCTGAAGGTCAATATGTTATCAGTTTATGGGGTATGTTTACTAAAGTCCCTGTCACAAAACTGACCGTGGGCTCCTCTAGTGTGCCAGGCTAACCAAAATGATATTGGTTGACCCTTTGCCATTTTTCCTTCATAGGCAACCTCTTAGGAGTCCGCGTCCAACCCACCAACACAGCAGACAAACGACTTTACCTTAGCCCCAGGGTCCGTGGTGTGCCCCAGCGAGTCCTGCCCCCATCCTGGGCGGCCAAGGCACTCCCACGCTGCCCCACCATCCTGACCCTTTGCCAACCCATCTGGGCATGCCCTGGAAAGACCTGCCCCCATCCTGGGTGGCAAGGCACTCCCATTATGACCCCGCAGGGTTGACAGCCAGTCAGAAATGTCATTGGTGGCTGATGGCCAGGTTCCCGCCAGCTCCTCCTAGGGGGTGGTATGGAAGCTGGCATCATTGGCCACTCCATGTGCATCACCTCATGTTAATTTCAGGGATCTCCAATCCCATTTTCTTCTAATCTAGCTGACTAATCTACCAATAACTAAAAGGAAATGGATGAGAGAGATCTTTATTTGGAGGGAAGAATGACTATTTAACCATAGGTTACCTCACCTATTAAACCCTTTGGCTATCCAAGCTGGCACTTATAATAAATCTCAGTCATCCATGGCAATGATTTCCTCCCAATCCACTAGTCTATTCACCAAATTCTATCTAGTTCAATTCATCCTCAGCACAAATCACTGGGCATATGATATAAATTCATTAAATAACCTTGAGCATCCTTAGCATGAGTCTCCAGTGCTCTGAATCAGCAGCGGAACCATATTTGGATGCTTGTCAATGGATTCATTGGATTTCTTCTAGAAATTTCCTCAATCAACCCTGAATGGTAAATTGGTGTTGAACGCAGATTCCGCCAAACCTAAATTGAATTAATAAATATAAATATTAAATAATATTGAACTAGGAGATTAGCCAGCAATCACACCCAACTAAATTGACACCCCTAGTCCTGATATTATTGGAAGTATCCATCTGGTTAATATCTTAACATCTCCCCCACTTAACCAAATGTTATCCTTCAGTGCGACCTACCACGATGGTGGGCCAATGCCTCAGCGTCCCCTCAAAGGAGCGCTGGGTCCAAACCAGTGTATCTCGCCATCTCCTAGCCCATCCTCCGACTACTCAGGCAACCCACTAGTGGAACCCACTGTAGTGAGCATCATGTTATAATTTTGGGCGGTGTTGCTGGAATCCGCCATAAGGGTAACACAGGTTGAACACACTGAACAACAGACAGATGATATGGAGATCATCAATCCTCTGAAAACACTGGAAAATATAATAAAGTAGGAGCAATTTCCCTGAAAACATTTTTATTTATTTTAATAAATACAGCAACCCTTCACTGTTCCGCTCTCTCTCAACTATTAACAACCTCCTCTTTCAATTGCCCAATCTCACTTAATTATCAGCTACTTTTAATGATACCATTCCTTATTTTAGAATATTCTAATCTGAAAAATCACATTGGTTTCAGAATGGTATCTTCAATTCTCTATTACCTTAGTTTGAGGCAATCTATATTAAATTTGTTAAATATCAACATCACCTTATCGCCTTATTTGTAGATGATCCAATAATTCATTATATCTCAATATCGCCTCATATAAAGAAGCTATAATACTAATAACTAATATCCTAGTCAGTGGATCCTTTCCATTCCGCCATAGCTCTTCAGGGCTTATTGTCCAGTCATATTAGAATCTTGACAGTCCCATTAACTCGTTCACCATCCCAATAGACTCATGGTGGTACTGGGTCATTGAACCCTGCGGATGACCATAAGCTTGTTCAGCTTTGTAAGAATGGGGAAGGTGAAATTAGTACCATTATTGGTAAGGAGGAACTGATGGCAGAAATGTTGCTGAATAATACATTTTATGATGAACTTGGCCACTGTGACTGCCCCCAAATCTTGTATCGCCTGGGCTTTAACCCACCTGATCAAGTGGTTGATCGCCACCAGAATGTATTTGGACCAATTAGCTCCTGTTGGCAGGGGCCACAACATCAATGGAAACTGTATGACAAGCAAAATGCTTTTTACTAAATGGTATGAGGACTTCTGGTGTAACGGCTTTTCCACTTAGTACTGGTGGCAGCAGAAATTTGTTTCAAGCACATCAAAGTTCATGCCGTCCCAGTGATACTGAGGCTATAACAATTCCATCGTCTTGCACATTACACCATGTCCAACTGCCTTATGTGCACTTATAATAATGATAAGCCATGCCAAGGGTCGCGGGAAGTTCACCATAGAGTCTCCAATCCATTTGTACAATTCCCCATTCCACTGAAAAGTATTAGCTCATATCTCATTTAGCGCCTTAATCACTTGAAGTGGTTCATTATCATACTTTCCACTGAGCATCTTATCATACATCACATAGCTGAGATCCACCGTAATGGCAATGGTTAGCAATCTAGATAAGAAGTTGGCGTTCTGGTGGTTTGCTCCTAGACAGTGAAGGATCTCAAAGTCATACGCCTGTATTTTGAGGCCTATTGGCTATGCTCCCTTCAGGATCCTTGAGGTTCTGCAACCAGAGATCTTTATTTCACTTTGATACCTAAATCGAAGCAAAATTCGGATTTTTTTAAAAAAATGACCACTCAATTGAGCTCAAACCTACCAATGTCAATGCAATTGATGCCTGCTGCCCCGGCTTGAAGTGGTGGTGCGCCACCATCTGGCATATTTCAGCTGCTGCCAAAGCGCGCCCAGGCTGGCTCTGCTAGCCCTCCCAACGCTACTGGGCGTTATGTCCCCCCTTGGGACTTGGACCACCACCTTGAAAGCTCTCAGGCAGTGCTCCCATGGAGCAATTTTCATTTTACCTCCAGGTCAAATATGGGAATCTTTTCCCATACACAAGTGCAGCCATCATAGAGATGGTCATGGCGGTTTTCAAAACCACTGGCTTAATTGACTTCTGCCCCTTTAAATGGTACTTTGACCTTGGCATCCTCTCAGAAGCTGATGGCGTGGCAGCAGCCAAGCTGCAATCGATTTATAAAAAAAATCCACTCCCCACCATTTGCACCTGGCTCCCAGATGAGACCACTTTGGTGATCCAGTTCGCTGGGTTGTCCTCCTACCTTTCCCCTTAATTCCTCCTCCATGAGCTCACGGAGGGTTTGGCTGTTTACAGCGCAGACCCCAAGTTACAGTTCATGGTGCCTCATGGGGAAGATCATCTGGCAGGCCATCTCGCCTTTGCAATGATCCACCCATTTAATCATGAAACCCATCTTGCAATTCCCCCCACACTGTGATCAGGCCGCCCCTGATCATCCTTTTTGGGCGTGCATCAAAAATGGCCACGCCATATGCCCCTTGTGCTTTGAGCTTGACCACTCAAAGCGCAAGTGCCCCACAGTTTCCGCCTCCACCACTTCCATCCCTCCTCCTTCTTGTGCCGCCCCAGTGGTTGCCTCGCCCCAATTTTTTGAATGAGGCGTGATCCTCCTGCCCCCACCCTTGGGTAATTCTGGTGCTGCTTTGAAAGCAGCAGCCAATCAAAAATTAAATTTTAAAAAATTTGAATAATTCAGCTGGGTTATGGAATCCTGAGTTGATGGCTGAAACAGTTTTGCTGAGCTGCCGTGGTCAACTATCTGTGACTAATCAGGTTCCGCCACTTTACCAACTCCTATGGCTGGGCCAGCACTAGTCAAGCTTAATCCATTTGAGTGTCTTGATTGGATTGATAATAGTGACTGGCCATACAATGTGAAGCCAGATTTCGCGTTGGAGGAGTTTTTTATTGATCCTCCCAATTCGCACCTCCTCCATTTTCGCTCTAAAAGCGGCTTTCCAAATTATAAAAATATCAATCAAATGGCAGTGGAAGCCGAAGCTGCCCCTGCCAACACCCTCCTCCACCAGCATCTCCATGGGGTGATGGAACCCCTAGTTGTGGGTATTCCCATCCAAATTTCCCTTCCAATTTCAATGAGGATGCTAAATATGAAATTAGAGCTCGCTTTTGGTGCAAGCTGCACTTGCATCGATGCAGCAAAAACATCTCTTTTTGATACTAACTATCCCCAAACCCAACGGCGCATCAAGTCATTTACTTGTGTGCCAGCTCTCATCACTTTTGCTGAGCATCAACTTGATCAATAAGTTGAGGCAATGGACACCGCCGGCCTCATAAATGAAGAAAACCCACAACTATACCTCCTTATGCCTCATGTCGCTGATTCCCCTACCCCGGTGTTGTCCTCCATGGTCCGCCAGCTAAAGTGGGCGCCAGACAAAAGTTTCCTTAAAGCTTCCTCGCCATCTGATATGGATTCCTAGTATGTTAGCTGAGGTGCTATATTAGGAATTTTTTCAATTTATGATAATCCCTTTGTTTGGCCCATTTGCAAATAAAGATGCGTGGTGGATCCCCCTTTTGGGTTGGGCACCACTAGTGCTAAAAAAGAGGTTCTGCAACCAGAATAATGAAGCATGATCTGTCACAACTTTAAACTTCACCGCATGCAAATATACCCCAAATTGCTTATATGCATAGATCACTGCTAAGCACTTCCACTCAGTCATTGTATAATTACGTTCATGGCAATTCAGGCTTTGATTGCAGTACACCACTGGGTGCTCCTCCCCCTCATTGTCTTTTTGGGATAGGACCGCTCCATCAGCGGAAAAGGATGCATCCATCTGAAAGATGAACTCTTTATTAGAGTTAAGTTAGCTTGGCATCAGCGCACTAATCATCACCATCTGAAGTGTGTCAAAAGTAGAATTGGTGGCGTTCCGTCCAATTAAACATAGCATCCTTTTTTAAAAAATCAAATAGAAGGCCCCCAATACAGTTGAAACTGGGGATGAAGCACCAATAGTAACTATTCCCATAAATAACTGTATGTCACGCTTACTGTTTGGTGTAGTCTATTTTGGATGGCCTCCACCTAGCCAGCTGTGGTTTCAACCACTTAGAGCCTATCACAAAACCCAGGTATTTCAGATAGTCTTTAAAGATTTTACATTTATGAGGCTTAAGCTTGATGTTCGCCTCAGTGAGCCAGTGGAATACCTCTTCTGGATGATTAAGGTGCTCAGAAAAGGTTTGAGAGAAAATATTGATGTTATTGAGGTACACAAGGATGCATGACAGCTTCAGATTACAAAAAAATAGTGTACATGGCTCGTTGGAACATAGCCAGGGCGTTACATAGCCCTTAAGGCATATGTGTTGGTTAAAAATCCCTTTGGATGTGATTATGGCGCATTTTTCCCATTCCGCTGCTGGCAACTCAACTTTACATTAACACTATATCAGATCCATCGCTGAGAAGTATCAAGCTCCTCCTAACCAATCCAACGCATTGTTGATCTGAGGCAAGGGGTATGAGACCTTCTTAGTAATACTGTCAAGCTTCCAGTTCTCTATCACAACCTGGTTGGTACCATCCTTCTTTTTAACAATCAGATTGGGAAAAGCCCACGGACTCTTGGATGGTTTGAGAATCCCATGCTCCAGAAACTTATCAATTTCCTCGGTGACAACTTCTTCAGCTGCCCTAGATTGGCGGATCAGCCAGGATCTGATGAGAGGATGATCCCCAGTGTCCAATCGAATCACCACCCCCCAATCACACCCTAAATTGTGTTCAAATGGCAGAAATCTTTTTATGCTTCTGAAATAAGGCTATCGCTTAGCATCTTTGTTCTTCCAATAACCCTATTATATTCTCCCGCAGTACTAGTGTTATTACGCTGGGCTGAGGCTAGACAATTATTACAAATACATCAAAGACCTAAACTCATGAACCTGAAGGACCTCCTCAACTGGGGTCAAGTGTAGATATGCCACTATTTGGTGCCAACGGATTATATTGGTTCGTTCTGGAGATTTGCTAACAGGACCTTTATCTTCCCATGTCCCAGGAGTATAATGCCTAGAGCTACATGAGGCTCAAGCCGCGTTTGCTGATAAGGCTCAATGACCTCTCCATAGAGCCCAGCTGCCACTTCCACCTTTAACTCTTTGTTCACTATGACTTGGTGTCTGAAAGGAAATTATATAGGCCCAGCAGCTCTGAGCGGCAGCCCTTGATAATTGTATATTTGCTGGGGAAGGGCCCAGGTCTTGCTCTTTAGTTGATGGTAGTGAACTAGAATCACACCATCACTATAAGCAAGGTTGATATGCCTCATGTGCACTGGATCATCTGGCGCTCCACTGGAGGTAAACTAAATTAAGATCCGCTGCCCCTGAATTTTGAAGGTATTTACAGTCATATCAATGAAAGCCCCAAAGTGTCACATGAAAGCAGTTCCAATTAACAGGTCATAATTACTTTTAGTAACACTATTGCCGGAGCTACAAAGGCAATTTACCCAAGATGCAAGGGTAGCATGCTGTATACTCCCTCAGAGACCATGTTATCCGCTCCAGCAGTCCCATATACCATCTTATGTTCTACATCAGGCTTTAATGCCAACTTCACCACAAACTTGGTGAAAACTATGTTGTCTGGTGCAAACATATCTATTATAGCGCATACTCAATTTTTTGCTACAAAAATGTCACAGTATGTACACTCAGATAAGAAAAATATTAACTGTTTAATATGTGGACATACAAGGGATCTCTTTTCCCAAGGAAACTCATAATCCCCTCACCAACATTGTGGTATTCTTTAACAATAGCGGCTACCAGAAGGGCGACATTTACATCTTTCAGGGAAAGTGCATCTGCGGCTGGATCCAGCTTTTTTAAAGAAGCTTGGTCAAACATTTGGCAGATGTACGGCTTCAGTTGCTCCTGAGGTCCTTAATCTTCCGTGGCCTTGGCTTGCGCCCATGTCAGTACGTTTCTCCACCAACCAGTTGTTGTATAAAAAAGTCCGTCATCATAATGAGGGACTTTCGCTGGATATAATATAGTTTCAGGTGGGACGTTTGGGGTTTGGATAGCAGAGGTAAAGAGTCCTGTCTCTACTCCGCTCCACCTTTTCCTTGATAGTATTGATCCTGCTGCACGCAGTGACCTTGACTATTAGTGCAACTCCATGTAAGGTGGCCAGGGCGACCACATTCAAAGCAATTAACCCCGTAGGGATGCGTATTTGGTCCTCATAAGAGGAACCAGGCTAATAGTTTGATTGTGGTTGATTTGCGTACCCAGGGACAGGTCAATAGGGTGATTGCTGATGATTGGCGTAACTAGGTCCAGGTTGGTAGCTGAGCTTAAGACAATTTTCATAAGCAGGGCCAGAGCATAAGTCAAACTGCTGGGGGTAAGTCGTCTGAGGGCAGGGTATGTAATTATAATAAGGCTGGGGATTACTAGGCGGAATATGGGCAGGATGGGAGAATTCCCCCAAATAAGAAGGTTTGATGACAGCGGCAGTCTATTTCCGCTCTGTTAGGGCAGAGAGACGGTAGCGGATAGACAGCGCAAAAATGAACAATTTTGAGCAGGGGGACGTTGTTGTCCAAAATTGGGGTCATGACATTATAAAGCTCACGGTATGACTTCACTATGGAGGTCATTGCAATGCACACATCAGATTCAGATAAAGTCCATGGCCCAATTAGCACATGGACTTCTGCCATAAAACGGTCAAAAAATGCAGTGAGGGTCTCAATACATTGGAACCCAATAGTTAAGGGTTCAGCCTTTTGCTGCGACATCTTTGCGGTAGCCCCAAACAGCTGCAGCACAGTATCCTTCACTTCTTGCTTTGTAACAGAACTTCTTGGAAGGTAGCAGGTGACTTGATTGGCACTCACAACTTCCAAGGCGGATATTTGAAATCTATCTTTAGGAAGATCCAAGGCGCCTTCTGCTGAAAACTCAAACTGTTTAAAGAAACTGTGGATATTTCCATTGCTATCAAACGGAGGCAGCTTATTAATACATACCTCCTCCTCCCGCTCATAACTGCAACCTTTTAGGACATACTGAGGAATAGGTTTAGACCCATAAGCGGTCTCTTGCTGAGGTGTACCAGTGGCGGGCGGCTTGTCTGCTGATTCAGAGGTAGCGTGGGGCTATTCAGTGGGTAGTACAGCCAACATTCAAGGGAATTGGCTCTCCGCTTCATAACCATATCCAAAGCTGCCCTCCTGAGGGTAGTAGCTCATGCCAGTGTCATATTCTTCATAATACGATTCTCCCCAAGCAGCCCCTTGGCTCTCATCCACTTCCCATTGAGGGGACTGGGAGGTACCATCTAATTTCCACTCTATGCAATGCAGTTATTCAGTAGTATCATCCAAGCAATTATCAAGTTGCTTGTTTTGTTGTCCCAGAATTTGCATTTGATTAAACGTTCTGTCAAGCTGATTCATAACGTTGTTCCATTCCTGAAGGAGCTCATCCTGCTTTTTGAGCACCGCATCTAAAGCAAGTTTGATTTATGCATATTTGATTGGTGCAGTGTGTCATGAAGATTCCCCATCAAAACAAGCCTGATGTGACATGGCCGGTGACTGGAGATTATTTATTTTTTGTGGTTGATCAATGGGACCTCTGTAGTGAGCACCACTATTATAATTTTTGGCGATACCGTTGGGATATGCCATAAGGGTCACACAGGATGAACCCACTAAACAACGGACAGATGATGTGAGGATCGTTGGCCCTCTGAACAATTTAAAGATATAATAAAGTACAAAGCAAATAACTCTAACCTCAATACTTTATTTATTTAATATAAGCAAATCCATTCTGCTTCACTCTCTCAATCATATTAACAAACCTCCTTCTTCAATTGCCCCATCTCAATTAGTATCAGCGACTTCAGATGATATCGCTCCCTTGGCTTAGACTATTCAGTTTCACCATATTCTCATTGGTTCTGGCAGAGTATGGTATTCTCAAATTCCCTATTGCCTTAGTATAAGTTGATATATATGTTATCTGTCAAATGTTAACATCAACTTATCACCTTATTTGGAGGCGATCCAATAACTATCCTTCCCAACCCAATATCGCCTCATCTCAAGGCGCTCAAATAATTCTAATTATAAATCATGGTCTGCGGATTATAGCCAATCCGCCATTGCTATTTAGGGCTTATCAGCCAGTCATATTGGGATCTTGACATAGAAGAAACTCATATTTGAGCGGGGAAAGATAGACCTGTTTGATGTTGTTAATTTTTGTCAAACTCCAGCATAGTTTTGAGTTCCAGTAAGCAAATCATGCATATTGTTGTCCAAGGCCACAGCAGGTCCAACAGGATGAGATTTTAACCTAAATAGGTAGGAAGGAGTATGCCCCAATAGCGTGAGTACTGTTTATACCTGCAGTTCCATACTCTTGGGAGTATTTCACATTGGGCGCCAACTTAATTTTCTTGATATTTTTGAGGAGACAACATTGATTAAGGGACCCAGTGTCATGGATGGTCATAGCCTGAACCTTTTGAATGAAAATTTCTACCTTGGCTATAGTTCCACTAAAGTTAGGAGGGAGAGCTAGAACCTCCTTAAGACATAGAGTAGAGGTAAGTTTGCATGCGATCTCAGGATATCTCTCTTTGAAGGATTGTAATTTATGAACGTGCTGAATAGGTTAATCATCTAGGCAATAAACAGGTTGCATCACTAGCAGTATCTTTACCCTCAGGACACCCTAGAACTTGGCTATGATAAGTTTCATCAGGTGTTGTGGCCTTATCTACTCCTTCAGCATTCAACTAATCTAGAATTTCGACTTCAGTTGGTTCTCCTAAGACATAATGTCCAACATCTTCATAACCCCCTTCAAATTCTTCATTGAAGGGGTTATCTATATAAGTCAAATGAGAAAAGAAGAGAGAGGAGTCAGACATGTTAGATTCATCAGCAATAGGGGTGCGTGTCCCTATGCAAACATATCATTTCCTGCTCTTTATTTTAAGCTTTCTTAAAACAGCACACAGTGTCAATTTGCCCAACCTTGTTGCAGTAGGTGCACTTAGGACGCTCAGTTCGCTTAGGCTTTTGCTTTTGCTTTTGATCCTCAATGGCTAGGACTTGGGGTTTTGACAAAAATTCTCAGGTTATCTCAAGGTAAAGGAAATAAGCAAAATCTAGAAGATCCTCCTTGATATTGTGAAAATTCAGGAGTAATGTTTCAGTGATGTAATGTGCATCGCCAAGGATGGTGAGAAGCCAGCCCAGTTTCCACAGATGAGCCCACGACTGGTGCATCTGGTCATTCCTTGACCAGTTAAACCAGCGTAAACAACCTCTAAACTGGTGGAGGCACTGGTGACTTGGTCATGCGCGGATGGATTGAAAGAGGCCATTTTATAGGTGAGGTCAAGCAAAAAAGTTTCAGTCTATTCACAGTGAAATCATTAGCAATACTTTTTACCAAGGATGAAGTGATATCATGTGAAATACTTTCACCCCGCTGAGTTGAAAGACTTAGAATATGAGGATAATGACATCAACCAAATTTCATATAAAATTAGCCCCCTTTTATACCTTTGGAAGCTGCGTTGGAATCAGGGTTAGGTGTATGCTCACAGGTGCTAATTAGCCCCTGATCTCAATAATATTACAGTAGAAGTGTTTTTTCTAAACTGCCAAAAAATAAAGGGATTTTTAACCACTAGTTAAAATAATAATACTTATACTTATACACTAAAAGGTTGGGTTTTATGTGTTTTTATTAGTTGCGTCGAGGGAGTCAAGAAGCAAACCCTATATTGACCTTTCTACTTAATATTTAAAATAAACCAAGGCTCAAAGCGAGATAGGTGTAAATTAATTATTAGCTTTGAGCCTATTTAGGAAATATGTGTGTTTAAACTATCAGAGCTCTCGAATCTTGCCTCACTTTAATGGAATGGTCAATGGAGGGTCAAGAGCAGGTAGGACAAGTCCGTAAGGTAAGGTTTTGATATATTTGAGCCAATCATCGTGGGAGAAAATAGTTGCACCTTATGGAAACCCCTCCAAGCCTATAAAAGGGGTGGTCTCCGCTTAAATATTTCAAGTAAATTAAAAGTGGGCTGAAGAGGAACCTCTGATGGACTCCCCAGATTTCGCCACATAGTCTGTGCAATTTGACTACCCAAACTCATGATATTTGGCTGAGAATCATTAAAAAATGTACTACCCCTGATTTGAGGGGTTCCAGCAAGGATTGCCTAGGGTCTTTTGGGCAATATTATCATTATTATCGCCCAAAACACTCTTCTCACAATATCAAACTTGTGATTGTCCAACATTACTCCCTTCAAGATTGTTAGGGGAGAATAAGGGTGCAAGAACCAGCCACAGACTCGGTTCACAGTAACTCTGGTAGCAAGAGACTTAATGGAGTACTCATCCCCTCGCTTATAAGTGACTACAAAAGGGCCTTCCCAAAAAAGACCCGAGCTTATCACTTTTGGAAGTGATACAATTGTGGTAATCAACACCAAGCACAGCATCTGAAAGGAAGGGATGGGCTTCCTATGCTCATTTGCAGCTACCCCTTCTTTGGTGACTGTTTTAGCTAGGTTAGTCATGGCTTCATACTGCATCTGGAGGATGCGTTATGAAAATCTTTTCAGGGATTTTCAGGATCATTTTTCCTACCAGAGAAGACGTCTTTTGCTAGCAGGGCTGATACTCCTGGTTCCTGACCATTTAATATGTGGAAGAGAGACATTTTAAGGATTTGATGGTAGCTGATATGGTAGGCCATGAGGGAACTAGGTAAGATTTGATCCCAATGTAGGGGATCCGATCTGGCCGTCTTCCATAATATGGAAACCAGGGTTCCATTTGCTCTTTCCACAAACCATTCGTGTAAGGGTATAAGGGGCTGAGAAAAGTTTCTGCATCCCCATGGAAGTAGTTAAAAGCTTTACCACTTGTGAGGTGAAATTCTTCCCATTGTCACAAAGTAGGACTTGGGGACAGCCATGTCAGGTGTAAATTTGTTGATGGAGGAAGGTGGCAGTAGTTTTGGCGGTATGGGCAGGAAGAGAACCTGCTTCAACCCATTTGGTGAAGTGAGTAAGACCTACCAGGATATAGCGATTTCCGGCTGGTAGTATGAGGTAGCAGACCTACCACGGTTAAACTTATTATATGAAATGGTTGTTGTGGCGTGGTGGGTTGGTATTGATACCTGGGTTTGTAGCTGGTCCTGCTTCTTACAGATTAGGCAGGCATCCAGCACTTCGGTTATAGACTCCATGATTCCCTCCCAGTAGTACCTATCTTTTACCCAATAATAAGTTTTGCGCACTCCACTGTGTCCCAGAATATAATGGATCTCCATGTCCACGGGGACTTTTTCAGAAGGTTGGAGATAAGGCAACCAATTCACTTCTACTTTCTTGTACAACTTCCCGTTTTCCACCTTAGTGTTGCTGGAGTATCATGCTAACAATTTCCAGATGGGTTCATCCTTGTCTTCTCAATATGTCAGGGGTCATAAGGAGGTCGTGCAGCCTCTCAGCCTCACTATTATACAGGTGAAGGATAGGCAGCTGAATCAAACTATCAACGTTCATATGGCGGGTTCCCACTTGGTGTTCAATCTTCATATAATAGTGTTGTGGATTTAAGCCTATCAAGCCAACCGCCAAGTGGGATCCTTCATATTCTGCAACCCCTTCAGTGAGGCGTGGTCAGTGACCACAGTGAAGGAAGTCCATATAAAAAAAGCAGTAATATTTTACAGCCATAAGGACTTCAAGGCACTCTTTTTGGTGACGATGTAATTGTGTTCAGCCTTGGATAACGTTTTGCTGAAATAGGAGACAGGGTGATCACGCTATTATCATCCAATTGCACCAGAATGGCTCCAAATTTGTAGTCAGAGTTATTGGTAAACAGAAGTAAAGGTTTACTTAATCAGGATGGTGCAGGATAGGGTGCTTTGCAACAACTGCTTTCTCATCTCAAAGGCCGCCCTTTGTTCCACTCCCCAATGAAAAGGGACGTTCTTAGCCAATATCCTTACAAGAGGCTCACTCAGCTGGGCAAATTTTGGGATAAATTGGTAGTAATACCCCATCATACCTATGAATACCTGGATATTGCGCAAAATTTTGGAGAAGACATGTTGTATATATCCTCAACATTGTCTTAAAGGGATTGAATCCCATCCTTGGAAATGACGTGTCCAAGGAAATTAACTTTTCTGGAAGAAAGTGCACTTGAAGGGCTTTAATTTAATATTGGAATGACGTGAGCGCTAAAAGATTCTTTCAGGTTAGTAAGATAGTCATTAAAGGTCTTAGAAAACACCGTGATGTTATCAAGATAGACGTTGACACACCTTATTTTGAGGTCTTTCAAGATGTGATCCATGCTCACTGGAAAGTTGCATATGCATTGCACACCTCCTGAGGTAGTTGTATGGGCTGAAATAGGCCTTCGCTGCAAATCCGAGCGCATTTCTCCGGATCTAGGGAGAGAGGTCCATATGCTAATAGCCGCTGGCTAGGTCCATAACCAAGAAGAACTTAGATCCAGAGAGCTGTGCTATGGCGTCATCAATACGAGAGATAGGTAGCTAATTTTCTTTGTGAGGTTGTTTAGTTGGCAGTAGTCTATCACAACCCAATGACCATCATTTTTTCTATAAGGAGGAGAGGTGACGACCAGGGGCTTTACAAAAGTACCAGGAGTTCAGAGTCTAGTAGCTGTTTGAGCTCCATTTTCATCTGTTGCTCCTTGACTTTTGACTTACGATAGGGTTTGGATCAGATGGGACTAGCATCCTCAACATCAATAGTATGCCTTCAACCCTTCATATGACCATAGTTGGTCTCAGATTTATGTATATGTTGCTGTAGGAATCTAGCAAGGCTTAGACATTTTCCAGTTCTGCAGAGGATAGTTCATCGGATATATGAACGTCAAACACTGTACATAACGATTTGTCATCAGGTAGGACCATATCTGACATAGACCTGATGCAGTGGACCTGGTAAATCACCTTAACTGGGATCAGCAAACCTTTGCTAATCTCCTGATGTTTCCTTATGACCATGTCCTTACTGGTAAGATTCCCCAGTAGAATACTGATAGGGCGTTGGTAGGCTGGGTCTAGGGTGCCTGGTAATACTCGAGGTTCTAAAAGACTGATTCCAGTGATGCTAGTTTTGTGCTGCAGGCAGTTGTGGGGGATTTGCAGAGTAATGTTGGTGTCAATCTCCCTTTGTTCACCCACTTTATCAACACCTCTTCGGCTGCATAAAATGGAATTCCCTCTAGGACGTCCACTTATTCAGGAAGCATTTTAGTATTCCGCCCTGCCATCATGTAGCGTAGGGATAAGGAGTGAAAGAATACTCAACTATACAAGGATATTCCCTTTTATTAATCTCATTGTTGGCCAGAATCAGGGGAACCTCGTAGTTGATCAGAGAGAGATAGCCCTGTCTCAGATAATAATCCTGTCATACTTGAGTATAAACTGAGTAACAATGAGCATGCCATAGGTATTGTTGTCTAACAAACCGTGGGGGCCAAGATGAGGTGTTTCCTAAATTGGATGGGCAAAGATGAGTAGGCCCCAATAGCGCGAGTGTTAGTCAGACCAGCACTGCCTAACTCTTGGGTATAGTCGAGGTCAGGGGCCAGCTTTTTTTTCATAAGCTTTGATAATACAATGCTCCTGGGGATCCGTTGTCATGGATCAAAATGACTTATAATCCGTTGACAACGACCACCACTTTGGTTAAGGTTCCCCCCAAGAAGGAGGGAAGAGTGAAGTCTTTCTTCAGACAGAGAGTAGAAGCAAGTCATTTGGCAATTTCAGACTATTTATCTCGGATAGACTGCAGTTTATGAACACTCTGAGTGGATTAGATCAGCGTGGCAATGAGCTGGTCTACGTCACTGATGGTATCAATAACCTCTAGACCCCTCAGCATCTTATAAAGATATGTTCTGCGGGGTATCCTAGCCATATTCACTCTTTCCAGGCCCAGCCTGTCTGGTAATCCACTTCACCTGGGGTTCCTAGTAAATAGTAACCTGAATCTTCACAACCCCCTTTAAATTCATCATTGGAGGGGTTTCAAATGCACATAAGGGAGTCCTTAGGACTGGGGTTAGGTTCAGGGCAATCCATGATACAGGAGAGGCCCTGAGGCCGCTCCTCAACCCTACTCATTTTTGGAAGAGGCGCTGTTACTGTCCCAGCTCTATTATTGACCTTTAAAGTACTGTGTTTGGACTTCACCATGGCTACATTTTCAGACTAGAGTTGGCTGGAGGAGAGGTCAAGTGGGATAGCATCTGGGAGGTGGATGCTTTAACTACGCCAGCTTTGGGTCGATCAGCAGCTGTGTGCATTGGAGAAGTAGGCAGTTTAGCTTTTATAACCTCGTCATTTACCCCATCATTGGCGAGGGCAAATGTAGCCTGAGAGAGGGGTTTACGCTTATTATCAGGATTTTGGGCCACTTGGAGAGGCTCATTGGTTGACAAAAGAGAATTTTGGTGGCAAGATGGGGGCAGGGATCGCTGCCCCATGGACGATGATGAACTCTGACCTACTAAATTGAGTACCTCAGGTTTGAGCTGCACCATAGGTGCTGGGCTCAGAGTAGTAACCAGCATAGGGGGCCCATAGGGATCATCATAGCCTCCTTTGGCGGGGCTACGGTTTAGTAATCCTCAATGGTAAAAACATGGAGTTTGACCAAAAACTTGAAGCAGCTTCAGTGTCATAAATATCTGCAATCTCCAACAGAGCATCCTTGATAACATGGATAGTCTGGAGGTGGCGTTTTACAGAGATAAGATGATGAGCTATAAATGGGTGAGAAGCTAAGCCAGTCAGAATGGCCGCCAGAACATCTTCAAGTGTCAACATTTTTTCCAGCACCAAAGGCTGGGCTTCACCATAAAACTGATCAACCAAAGTGGCGAACGATTCTCCCTTTTTCATGCTAAGGCACATTTAGGCCTGCTTCTTCCTCTTATAACTTTGTACCGAGCCAAATTCATCAATGAGGGCTTTTTTTACCTCAGCCCAAGTTTAAGGGTGTCAATATAAGGTATAATCACATCTTGGGCAGAGCGGCTGAGTCAGGTGATGATATGCTTTATTTTTTTGGTGATTAATTGTCCCTTCCATAACCGCCTCATAAACAAAGAGGAATGAGGCTATGCTATCCTTACCTGGGGTAAATTTGTCCATTAAAGGGGGTTTAGAGATAACCGGAGAAGCCTCATGAGAGGCTTAGAAAACGCACTGTTTAAGTGATTTAAGCTAAGACAGTGTGCTGGCTAGCTGCTGTAATAAAGCATCTAACCGGGGATCAGTAGCAGCGGGGAGGTTGTGTGGGTTAATTACCCCCACACTCTTCATGTTGAGTGTTTTTTGTGGTGTATTACCCCCAGTAGTAAGCACCACTTGTTGGAATCAGGGTTAGGTGTATGCTCATTAGTGTTAATTAGCCCCTGATTAACAATATTTCAGAAGTGCTTTTCTCAACTGCTGAAATAAATAAAGAGGGTTTTTAACCACTAGTTTCTTTAATAATACTTATTTTTATATACTAAAAGATAAGGTTGGTTAGCCTGGCAGGTAAAACTGCTTCCATCCTGGTGCAGGTTTTGAGTTTGAAACAAGTACTGGCTATAAAATTCTTGGTGTGGTATATCTGTCCTAAGGTTTAACCACCTCAATTACTTTATATACTAAAAGATTGGTTTTTATGTGTTTTTATTAGTTGTGGCGAGGGGTCAATAAGAAAAACCTATATTGACCTTGATGCTTAATACTTAAAATAACTCGAGGCCCAAAGTGAGATGGGCATAAATTTATTATCAGCTTTGAGCCTATTTAGGAAATATGTGTGTTTGAACTATCAGAGCTCTCGAATCTTGCCTCACTTTAATGGAATGGTCAATGGAGGGTCAAGAGTAGGTAGGAAAAGTCCTTGAGGTAAGATTTTGATATATTTGAGCCAATCACCCTGGGATAAAATAGTTGCACCTTGTGGGACCCCCTCCAAACCTATAAAAAAGGGGTTGTCTCCCCTTAAGTATTTGAAGTAAACTTGAAGTGGGCTAAGGAGGAACCTCCAATAGACTCCCCAGATTTCGCCACATAGTCTGTGCAATTTGACTACCCAAACTCGTGATATTTGGCTGAGAATCATTAAAAAATGTACTACCCCTGATTTGAGGGGACCACCAAGAATTGACCAGGGTCTTTTGGAAAATATTATTATCATAAATATCCAAAACACTTCTCACAAATTGTACTTGTAATTGTCTGACAGGCTGATGTAATTGTCATTCTGTCGATGATTCCCCAATTATTGAACTGAAATACACTAGCAAAAGTATTCAAAGAACAGATGAGAATATTAACAAACTGGATAGTCATTCAATTTCCAAAGCGACTCGAAGTCATGATGCAAGGCGCATCGTAGGAGTGCCATTGCTCAAACTGATGTTGAGATGCATATTACCAGATTTGGCAATCAATTAATATTGAAAACGATTACAATGAGCCAAATCCCAGAAATGGACCCAGCACAAAAGCCCATTTTATCCAAGTTTGTGGGTAACCGCAATGAGATGGAGCTTGCACATACATGAATTAGATAAAATAAGTGAAGAGATGAAAGCAGAAGTCAGACGCCAGCTGACTAGAGGATCATGAGAATTCTTTCATCAAAACCCTAAATGCCTCATTATTTTACAATATCCTATTCATTTATAACTTGAATATCTCCCTGAAGTATATAAGTATTCACTTTTTATCATAATAAGAAACTTTTTGAGATATCTTAAGTTTATTTTTTTTGCTTTAACTTGTGTTGTATCATTTTAGTAATCAACAGAAAAACAGTCTGGTATTTATTGATACGATGTAATCTCCAATAAACAACTGGGATTAACCTACTTAAAGATGACACTCTGTCAAGGATACCTCTGTGCTAATAACGCCAAGAAAAGATTGAAAAAGTTTCTCATTGAATAATGAAGGCCAACGTATGTCAAGAATATTAAATAATTTTAGTAAGTTTGTCATGAGAGTGAACAAGTTAACAAAGCAATCAATGCACCAAGGGGTAACATCTGATGAGGATTTTCTTAGTGAGAATAATCGTTATGTTAACAAAGGTTGTCTGGTGCCTAAACTTCGCGGAGTAGATCCACTGAGCAGTGAGTCAGCCTCTAGAGTTAATTGAGCTGAGGTCGGCATGCTGACTTTGGTGCTCACAACAGGGGTGGCACCGTCAGGCCCTAGAAATGATTATTATAGTTCTTCTGAGCAAATTGACGATGATGCTGATACAGAGGTGTATCACAGAGAGGGCGGAGAGGATTTATCTGATCTCCCAGCGAGGGAGGAGGATAACATCCATACTAAACTCCATACCTTGGAATTTAAAGTACATGGGTTGTGTACCAATCTGAAGCATGTCAAGGAGTCTGCTAAAAGAGCTAGAATTGCCTCACTAATATAGTGAGAGGACCATCACCAATTAACAAACTGGAACTTACACTTGAAAAGATTGAGGAGATACTTGTACCACGTGAAAAAGAGAATGGCGAAACCATCACCACTCTGAATGAATATGGAGAGCGCCTGGAACAACATGACATATGCTGTTTGCAAAGGACAAAAGCATTGAAGATTTGAAGGCATTGATGCAAACTGTACTGGAGCATACCTCTATTAAACTATAGCCTGAATGGAGGCACTCACATGGACCATCCAAAGGAATGCCCCACCACTGGTCAGAACTTGTACTCAACTGACAATGATGAATGCTGATCCTTTTGACGAGGATAAAAATTTAGATTATATTTTTAAGATCATGTACACACCAGGAGAGGGGATTATTGCTGGCTTCCTCCAAATGTACAAAAATAATATGTATGGTACTAGCAATTGACAGAAGGCTCGCCACGTACAAGTGTGCATGATCTGTGAGACTCAAGAGATCCTTAGAGTGATCTTGAGACCTTCTTTATCTAGGACTGAAGTCAAGAACATTTTACTCTCTGAGTTCAGTAATGAACAGGATGTCCATAATAAGAAGCAGGAGATTCTCTTGATATAGATGGCCAAAAAAGTCAGTTGCAAATTTCACTTCACATTATTACCTTAAGGTCCATCAGTTATGGACCACTGGAACTATGGATTTGCCTACCTTTAAAATCTGTTTTATTAAGCTCCTTTGAGATGAATCCTAATCTGAAGATGCACATGACTTTGGCGTTCAAGCGCGCAATGTCCCTTAAAGCGCTTAAGGAGGTTCTATTTGATGTACAAGGGACGTTCAAATCTGATTTTAAGAGCATGGCACCTACACAACCCTTAAACTAGTAAATAAGGCTGTTTATGTTGACAACGATAAGGGTGAAAAGCCCAAGGCAAAGAGCAACAAACCGCCTGAACGCTTGACATGCCAAGAATTTAAGTGCCACAACTGTCACCAACCTGGGCACTTTGCTCAATACTGTCTTTTAGTTACAGCTGAAAACAGGGAGAAAACCCTAAAAGAGGACATACCTAATACTGTAAATTGGGTGGATCTCCATAATGAGAGTGAGGAAAACCATGAAGATGAGGACTTAGGTAACGCGGTATATCATGTTTTAGGGGTATCTAGCACAGTGTCTGTACAAGCTAGTATAAGGGTTCATGGTGCTGACATATCTGTATCAAGTGTTATCTATTTGGCTCAAGCAAATAACCTACCAGGGTATCAATTCAGTTGAAGTATGAGAGCAGTTAGTCACGTCTACCTTCAAGAATGTGGCACCAGATGGTGAAGACACAACAAGGCCAAAACAAGAGCTGTTACTTTAAAAAATTTTAAGAGTCTGATACTGACTTCCTAGAAACTGGAAACCCATTTAATAAGGAGCGTAACAGAGGTGGAGTTATCATCTAGAAGGTGCATGTACTAGCAGTACTGGACACCGGGGCTCCAGTGAAAATTAATTCCTCTAAACTTATGAAGAAGCTCAAGCTTATCCCAACATTGACTACTATGTGAAATACCGCACCGCAGGACCTTGTAACAGATCAGGATGCACCTGATCCGCACATTGCTTTGGATCATGCGGCACTTGATCCACACATGGCTTCAATAGGAAGGGCCTTAAATAGGAGAGATGTGTCAGAGGTTAATTCGAGGAAGTCAGAGTTGGTGGTGAGTCAGACGGGGAGTTGCAAGATCAAAGGTGAGAAATTTGATGTTCTGAGACTGAGTTGCATCTGAGAAAATATGATGTCAGGGTTATAAATGGCGTGGATGATGATCTGGTGGGATGTGAAGCCTTTGCGAGTGATGTGTTGGATGGTGTTTGAGAAAGCTAGAATAGGAGAAACTTATTACAAGACTAGAAGAGAGCTATTTATTAGGGGGTAGTTGAGGCCTGAATGGCCAGTTGCGTCTTCTTAAAAACCAGGAAATTTAAATAAAATCGCTTGGTATTATAGAATCTTATTTTATTAGAAGTATACTGTTTGATTGAAGTGATGAGCTCAACTAGTGAGCTTGGCGTGGCGTTGGCGTCATTCTCAGCCCTCTAATGGAGCCAGACCATGCTGTTGATATGCAGCGTCGTGGGAACAGTGGTACAGGAATATGTGGCAACTATGAGGCATGGCAGAAGGGTTAGAGGATGGGCTTTTGTGGGACTGTCCCTAGTATGGTCATCAACATGGCTCTTACTACCCAATTCCTTCGTGGCATATTGGCGCAAGACCTCCTGGTACATTAGATGCAACTCAAATACATTTTTGTTGGTCTTGTGGGGGCTTCAAGAAGAGGTGGTGGCCCCTGGAGGGGAGGAATGGTATCGCCATGTGTTGACAGTGGTGATGGTGAGTTTCTTATTAACATTTGTGATAAGAAAGGTGGTTCAGGTATGTGGCGTGAGACCCGTGGAGGTGGAGGAGAGCCATGGAGTATCTAAATCTTCAAAAGGTTGGGTGGCATTGCCCATGGAAGCTTTAGATAAAATTCATCAGGTGTGTCATAAGTTCGATTTCAGGCGTGGTTGGTTCAAGCAACAGGAGTGGAGGCCCCTTTCTTGCTGCAGATTGCACAAATTGTGGAGGCGTTACCATCAGACCTTGTGGGGTGGGTGCAAGAACTGATTGAGGAGCAAGGTCACCTTCCAGGTTCCATAGATGAGTTTGTTGATTGGATCAACTAGGCCACCTGTCCAGATGAGGCTCAGGACGAGGAGTAATTAGCTTTGTTGACAGTGAGTCAGGGGCAAGGATCTGCTGAAGAATATGCTTATATTTATAGCAAAAGCAGCATAAGTATTGGATTTGAAATCATCGCAAATGCTTTGACAGGGGCTGCAAGCAGATATGTTGGCAGCTATGGCTTCTGCCAAAGTTCAAAGTACATTGGCTGAGGAAGTTGCGTTGGTGGTACAGGATGAGAAACAAAGTGCCTTGGCACAGAACTGGCGGGAGGATTCTATGTTTCCAGGAAGGGGTCAGTTGCCTGCAGTGGCTCGTAGAGGTCAAGGAGCTTGGCAGGGATTACCCAGAAAATTTTGGGAATATCCATGGGTGGTTCTGCCAGGGAAACGTTGAGGAGTCAGGGAGAACAGAAGGTCAGGGACACGGGAATAATAATGGTCCCAAACCTACCTTACCTGCGAATTTGCAATCTGAGAATGCTTTAAACATTACATCTACTTCTTCAATTTATTTTCTGTTAGTTATTCTGGTGGAGTTATATTTGTAAGGTCATAAAAAGAGGGTGCTGGGCCTGGTGGATACAGGGGCTGAGGAAAACTATGTGGAATTCGCCCTGGAAGAAAGTTTGAAATTGAAAATGCAGAAGGGTCCTGAGGTGGTGTTAACTGACTTGTTGAGGAGGGCTCCCTCATGGCGTTTGATGCCTTGGGTAGTTGTTTGGAAGAACCTGTTTTTGTTCAAAGAGAGTTTCTGTGCAATCAGGGATCTGGCTCATCCTGTGGTATTGGGGATGCGGTGGTGGCATAAGTTCTGACCCCAGGTTGATCTGCTGGTTAATACAGTTACTTTAAATCCTCAGATGGGGCCTCAGATGAGGTGGAAGATGGGGTTGTAAGTGATGTTCTGAGTAGACTTAGAAATATGGGTGGAATGCAGGAGGGAGAGTTACAAGCCAAATATAGCGACTTTGTGGGTGTATTTGGTCCTATTGAGACCTTGCCTTTTTCCCACTACTGGTTCTTTTGCGTTTTCATTTGGGTTTATGGAAGGGTCAGAGCTTCCCCGGAGATGTCCAATATACCCTCTTAACCAATGAGCAAAAGGAGCATTGGAGGTTACATGAGATCAATGTTGGACAAAGGATTGATTGAAAGTTCTAAGTTGCCGTTTGTGTCTCCTGTATTACTGGTTCCAAAAGTGAGTGGCAAACTATGCCCATGTGTGGATTTCTGACGTCTGAAAATGCTCACTGAGCCTGATCCATATCCAATGCCTTTGTTGGAGGGTATTCTCCCAATGGTTACCAGTTGCATCATTTTTACAAAGTTAGACCTCATGGATGCATTAAATCAGGTATCAGTGAGACCGGAACATCAAAATTACACCATGTTTAAGTGTCACTTGGGGGTGTATCATTATCGTGTGATGCCCTTTGGTCTTAAAAATGCCCTATCTGTGTTTCAGCGGATGATCAATCATGTCCTTGGAGGGATGATTGGTCAATGCTGTGCCGCCTATATGGATGATATCTTGGTGTTTTCATGGTCCTGAGAGGATCATGTCAGAGATGTCCAGGAAGTTCTGGGGCAATTGGCCAGATGCATCTGATATTGAAACCTTCCAAGTGTGAATTCAATCTATTTTTGGTGACGTTCCTAGGCAACGTGGTGTTCCAGATTGGATTAGGAGTATGTCTGGATAAACTGCATGTGATATGAGCATGGAAGACCCTACTAATCAAATGGGGGTGCGGAATTTTTTGGGGGAACATTGTACTTCCTATGAAAGTTTGTGTTAAATCTATCCCAAATAGCCTTACCTCTCATGCGTCTAACACAGGATGTTCCATTTGTGTGGGGAAGAAAAGAGAAGTAGGCATTTGAATTATAAAAGGCTAAGTTACTTATGGCGCCTGACTTGGCCCATCCAGATCCTGGGAAGCCATTTGTGGTAGAAACTGATGCTTTGAATCATGCCGTAGGCGCAGTGTTACTATGGGGAGAAGCCAGGCTCAAACACCCCATGTGTTATTTTAGCCACAAGATGATCCCTACTGAAACTAATTAACCAATATATGATAAAGAACTACTGGAAGTGATGGCAGCCTTGTGAAAATGGCAGCACCACCTTCTCTATGCCTGACACCCTTCTGTTTTTTGAACAGACCATAGAGCGTTAGAATATTATTATGAACCAAGGAAAATTACCCAGCGGCAAGCCAGATGGCATGTGGAGCTAGTCTAATAAAACTTCTGGGTAGAATACAGGCCAGGTTAGACAAATGTTTTAGCAGACTAATTTGTTTTGGGACAAAGGCTTAGCTTATAAGAAGGATGAATTGGAGGAATTTAATACAACCACATTGTTCTGACCAGATTAATTTTCAATGTTTGAAGGTGAGGGGAGTTAGTTGGGGGAGGAAGTCCTCCAGAAGCAAATAATGTCAGAATTTGGACGGCGATTAAAGGCTGAGATGAAGGAAGGACAGCCACATGGGTGCATAGATCCTTCATGAAGAGGCGTGGGGTGGTATACCACAATTCTCGCGTATAGGTGCCCAATCCATCGTTACAATGAGAGGTAATTTGGGCCTCTCATGATCATCTGTTGGCAGGTCATCCAGGAACAGAGAAGATGGTGGTTTTGGTGCGATGGGACTATTTGTGGCTAGGCCTGCGGAAGGATGTCAAGAAGTATGTGAGGGAGTGTTTGGTATGTGCAAAATCAAAACCCTCAAGGAAACCTCCATCAGGTAAGTCAAACCCACTGCAGATACCACTTGCGCCACGGAGTCCAATTAGCGTTGATTTTATAATGGGTCTTCCAAGGATGCAGGGGAAGGATGCAGTTATGGTAATTGTGGATAGACTGACCAAATACGCCGAGTTTTTCTTATGTACAGGGAGTTTTTTGGCAAAGGATGCAGTAAGGATTTTCATTGATGAAGTATTCTCCTGGCATGGATTACTAGAGGAAATTATTTTGGACTGTGGTCCACAATTTGTCTCAAAATTCTGGTCGAGCTTTCTGTGAATTTGGAAATCAGGCCTGGTCAGTCCTCAGCATACCGTCCCCACTCCACTGGAAAGACAGAGAGGGTGAATCAGATACTTGAGCTTTATCTCCAGTGTTACATCTCCAATCAGTAGGATGACTGAGTTCCATGGTTTGGATGGCTCAGTTCACTTATAACAATCATTGTCAATTGTCAATGGGAATGACTCCGTTTTTCACAAACCATGGTCTAAATCCCAGATTGAATAGGGGATCCGTGGATGGAGTGTGTCAAAGGACAGATGAGATGGCGCATACCATGGCAGATATTGAGAAGAAGCTACGGGGAAATTTGGATTAAACAGTGGACCAGCAGAAGCATCAGGCAGATTGGCGAAGAGTGCTAAATTTGAAGTTTGAGCCTGGGGACTGGGTATTGGTGGCGGCTAAGAACTATGCTGTTCCGGTTTAGAGTCATAAGCTGGGACTGAAGTTTTTGGGCCCATACCAGATCATTTGAGCTATTAATAAGGTTGCTTTTGAATTGAGATTGCCAGAAGGTTCTAAGGCCCATCTGGTGATTCATGCTTCACAGCTATGGGTGTTCAAAGGAAAAGTTCTGGATTGACCAGTACCGTTAAGCCCTAGGGAAGGGGATGTTCCAGAATATGAGGTGGAACGGATATTGGATGTGTGATGGGTGAAGGGCTGGCAGCAATTGCTAGTGAAGTGGAAAGATTACCCGGTGGAGGAGGTGACATGGCAGATGAAGGAAGACTGCGTGCAATGCCCAGGGAAGGTCCAGAGTTTTGGGCCTCACAGGGGGGTGATGTAATGGATCAGGCGGCACCTGATCTGCACATTGCTTCAGATCATGCGGCACTTGATCCTCACATGGCTTTGATAGTAAGGGCCTCAAATAGGAGATATGTGTCAGAGGATAATTTGATGAAGTCAGAGTTGGCGCTGAGTCAGATGGGGAGTTGCGCAATTGAGGGTGAGATATTCAACGTTCTGAGACCAAGTCACATCTGAGAAAACAAGACGTCATGGTTATGAATGGCGTGGATGATAATCTGGTGGGTTGTGAATTCTTTGTGAGCGATGTGTTAGACAATGTTTGAGAGAGCCTAGCGTAGGAGGAGCTTATTACAAGACTAGCAGAGTGCTATTTATTAGGGGGTGGTTGGGGCCTGAATGTCCAGTTGCATCTTTTATTTAACCGAGATAAGCTGACCAGGGGACGGATATTACTGAACAAAAACTAAAATCATAATAAAAATTAACAATTCGAACAAAACGCCCAAAATGGACGGATTGATTGAAATATACCTAACAAATTTCCAACCAGGTGGGTAGCGAATACTGCTATCCCTCCATGGTGGACAGGGAGGGGGGATTGGGGGGCTCATCTTTGGCTGCATACATCTCATCCCAGAGTAGGGTGCGTGTTAAGGCAGATAGTAAGGGTGTGGGGGATCAGCGGTATGGGGTTCAATATCCTTGACGACTGGAACTTCCAAATAGTTGTCAGCCATCATAATGCCAATGATGTATTTGTCTAAAGCATCTTCAGCTTTGAGGCGGGCATCTAGGAGCTTAACAAATGTGGCAATGTTGGTTCAGGTTATTTTTGCTTTTGGATTTCGTGCTACTGTTACCACGTTCTGGATGGCTTCAGTGACGTATTTGTGTAAAGTTTTCATATTGATCTTACTTTGTGTAGTAAGATCTTTGGGGATAATGGGAGGTGGAATTCCTCCTACAAGCGCAGCCACAGATTTAGTGGCAGCTTTGCAGAGCAGATGGCAATCTGGTTTGGCAGCTGCTTTTACTGCAAGCTGGTGGTCGCTGTAGAATGGTTTGGCGTTAGGTTGTGGGACATATTTCTGAGGCGGGAATTTTGCATCCCATTCTGCGTTACAGAGCTGCTCAACTTGCAGCAATGGTTCTTCAATGACGTTACCTTATTTGTCAAATTCATCCAATAATTCCCATGGTTTTTGGTTGAATTGGATTGGGGAATCAGCGTACAGTTGAGGTTTGTTTGTTTCATTTGCAGATGCATGGGATCAAACTGGGATCCAATCTGATGTTTGATTGGAGGAATTATTTATGGCATTGGGGTGGAGAGGAGGCTGATTGGTGGCTGCAGGTGCAGCTGCAGCAACAGGCTTTGGGGGTGGAGGAGGTAGGATTGTGCCCCATACCTGAAATTGTACAGGGTGGGCATCAGATTGGAGGTTGGTGGATAAGTTGTCTGATCCATCTGACATGGTTGAGTAGGGACATTTACATTTTGAGTGGTCTAACTTAAAACATGATGAACAGATCGTCCGCCCACCCTCGACATGGGCCTAAAATGGAAGGTCAGGCGCTGAGGGAATAAAGGTGCGTGGCAGAATTGCTGCTGCAATTTTATTAAATTTGGGGCTTATTGTGGCATATGCCCGAGGCCCATCAAGTCGTGTGGCCCCATTTGGGATCACAAATTGTAGGATGGGGTTGGAGCCATAGGCTTCCAAACTGGCTATCAGCTCCTGACGGAGCACCTCAGGGGGAAGGTGGGTGGGAAAACCAGCAAACTGGACCACCAAAGTGGTGTCTGCTGGGAGCTGAGTTCAAGTTGTGGGGAGAGGGGTGCCCTGGAATACCAGGGGCACAGTTGCTGCAGTGGCAGCATCAGCTTTGCAGGTAAATCTGAGGTCAAAATACCCCTTGTAGGGGCGGAAATTGATGAATCTGGCGGGTATCATCACCGCCTATTCCATTTTGATAATGGCTTGGTTATGGTATGGGAATAGTTTCCCATATTCAACCCTTAGGCTGTAGCACATGTTATTCCGGGGGAGCACTAGGGGCAGCGTGGTACCGCTTAAGTATGAGCAAGGTGGGCGTCCAGGTCCTTGGGCGGAACAAATCGGCCCATGGGTTTGTAATGACTGGGTGAACCAGTCCTAGCGCGTTTTACTGCTGGACAGAAAATGGTGGGGGTAGTTTCGCCGCTGCCCCACGCTGGAGCAGCTGGTGGAGAGTTCAATGACATCAGAGCGAAACTACTATGGGAGAATACAATTTGTTTTTTTAAATTCGTGTAGTTTGGCTTGGAAAGTTACGCCAAGCGGAAGGAGACCTGAATGTCCAGTTGCATCTTCTAAGAAAAATCAGGAAACTTGAATAAACCTCTTGGTATTATAAAATCTTATTCTATTAAAAGTATATTGTTAGATCAAAGTGATGAGCTCAACTATTGAGCTTGGCGTGGCGTTGGCATCATTATCAGCTCTCTCATGGAGCCAGACCCTGCTGTTGATGTGCAGCGTCGTGGGAACAGTGGTGCAGGAATATGTGGCACCAACGAGGCATGGCAGAAGGGTTTGGGTATGGGCTTTTGCGGGCCTGTCCCTAGTATGGTCAGCAACATGGCTCTTACCACCCAATTCATTTGTGGCATATTGGCGCGAGCTCACCCTTTACAGACCTGACACCACCCATGACTTAGGAGTTTATTCTGCTTTACCTTTACAATTTGGGCACATGGTCCTGACAGCACCCGTGGTAGTGTTGGACAAAGACCACTACGATTTCCTGAATAAGACACAGTTTCTTCTGGAGTTTGGGGAGAACATTGACTTTACTATAAGCATGGTTAGCCCCTGAGCTACCTACCCCCCTGGGGTTCAAGGACGAGGATTTTAACCCTCGAAAAAAGCATATATGCTTGGTCAAAACAGTCTAATTGATCTATCCAATCCATTACACCTTAACATAGAAGGGTGTAAAACATCTACCGCCTACAGTGAGCGCTAAAGAAGTACTCCCCTTGAGTTCAAGTGAAAGCATAGGTCTCCAATAGGGACCAAAGAAGAATGACCTTGTTAATCAGTGTCAAGATTCCTCCTGACACAATATTAGAAATTGTAAACTTGAGATGAAATCCGAGAGCAAGAGCCCAGAGTAAACCAGGATTCTATGATGCCACTCACTCTGGAGCTAAACCTTGATTTGGGGAACATTAATACTCAACCAATCCAAGTAGAAAAAGGTACAAGTTGTGGTACTGGAATGCCTGACTAGTTGCCAAGATATTTAGTCCATATACACGATTGGAGGTTTTGACTAGTTTGGATTTAGGATGTGACCCTCAAGCAACAAAAAGTGTTGGAAGAACTTTTGGATGATGTTAATGACATCTTTAGTACTGGCCCTACAGACTATGGCTTGTGCAAAGGGGAGGTCCATTAGAAGGACTTTGGTTAAGCTATCCACTTCAAGTACAAACCTTATCGATGTTCAAAAATAGAGGATGAAGTCATCACGCATGAGCTCAATCATCTAGCTGAAACTGGACTAATCAGTCCATCCAAGAGTAAATGGGCATCTACTTTGTTGCTGGTGCGCAAGAAGTATGGGACCCATAAGTTGTCATAGATTACCACAACCTAAACGAGATTAATAAGAAGGACTCATACCTTTTGACGTGCATCAATGATGCTTTAAAGTGCCTAGGCGGCTTTTAATACTTTTCAACCATGTACCTAGCCAGCTGCTACTGAAAAATGGAGCTCTCGCCTGGTAATCAGGAGAAATACGCCTTAATCAGCAGCCAAGGTTTGTTTGAATCCATTAGGATGCTACAGGGGATCTGTAATTCCACTTTGACCTTCCAATGAGCGATGGATCTTATTTTTAGCGATCTTAAGTTATTGAATGTGTTAGTATATCTAGATGCCATCACTGTTTTCAGTCATATGTTTCAAAAGCACTTGTAGCACCTCCAAGAGATCTTTACGTAGTTTCATGCATCCAATTTGAAATTAATGAGAAACTAATGTACTTTCCTCAAGTGACAATTAGAATTCTTGGGGCACGAGATTAGCCCAGCCAGAAATAAGCCTCAGGATGGAAAAGTGAACGTTATTGTGACTATGGTGACACCAAAGAGTATGAGGGACGTTCAATTATTCATATGAATGGCGGGATACTACAGGTAGTTTATCTCCTATTTCACGGACTTAACAGCGCCCCTTCCCTACCTTCTGACTTAAGAGATGAAGTTTGAATGGAGCCTGGATCAGAAGTATCCATTCGCAGAGTTGAAGATATGATTAATAGAAGCAAAATATTGGCATATCCAGACATCTATACGATCTTCTACTTGTACATTAACGCCAGTGATGTGGGACTTGGTGCAATCTTAGCAGAAATAGATGAGGACGGGCTAGACCACCAAGTTTAGAATTATTCTAAAGTATTCAGCAAAATACATTTGAATTACACAGTTATTGAACGTGAATGTTTTGCAACAATAAGAGCAGTCAAACACTTTAGGACCTATCTTTATGGAGTACATTTCAAAGTAGTCATAGATCACGCGTTACTCCGCTGTCTAAGAAACATAAAGGATCCAGATAGACGCCTTGCACGTTGGGCTGTCCTCCTGCAAGGATATGAGTTTGAAATCATACATAGAGCAGGAGACAAACACCTCAACGCCAATGGTTTGTCATGACTACAAATATTCCACCTTCATGTGCCAAAGAGAGACTGCCTGTAGGACCTAATTGGGCTCCCTGAAGAAACTTGGCAAAACGATACAGAAGATGTTAAGAGCGTCCAGCGCAGATGTTCTAAAGACACCTAGCGTGCCAATGAAAATCATTTAAAAAAAATTTCAAGACAAATTGTCTTCTTACATCTGTACCATTGATTGCATAAAGATAGTAATGGAGGCTCACAAGCATGTGGGCCATGGGCGATTCCATAAGACGTTGGTTTACCTAAAGGAGAGGTTCTATTGGGAATACATGTCTGGCAAAGTGCACCAAGCATTGAAGTTGTGTGTACCCTGCACCAGTTTTTGCCCACTGGAAAAGCGATTCAAGTTTACATTCATTCCACCCACTGCACCGTTTAAAATTGTCTCTATTGACATGGTGGGACCGTTGCCCACAAAATCAAGCGGCACCAAGTGAATCATGGTGGCGATTGAACACTTCACTAAGTGGGTCGAAGTTTCCATGGTCAAGTTGTATACAGCGAATTCCATTGCCCATTTATTGTACAAAACAGGTGATTACAATATACGGATGCCCATAAATTTTCTTGACAATGACAAAAACTTTATCTTAGATGTAGTGAAGAAGCTAATGAATCTTGTAGGAGTGAAGCAGCAGTTCACCACCCCCTACAATTCATCCTCCAACAGAAGTGTCAAAAGAAACAATGGGACCCTAGGAGACATTTTAAAGAAGATGGCCCTAAAATACAAGTCAAAGTGGGACCAGTTGCTCCCATCAGCGCTGTTGGTGGATTACCAGTTAAGCCACCACCGCGTGATTAGGATGTCACCCTTAAAAGCCCTATATGGGCGAGAGAACGTTCTGCCTACCCTCCTGGCACCGATCATAGCACATATAGAAGAAACCTATCACCTGGAAGTTACCAGCAGAAGTTAGCTGAAGAGTTGATCAGAATGCAGTTAAAGCTTTAAGCAGCATCGAAGCTAGCTTCCCTCAAAGTCAATGAGGGAGCCATAGAGGAACCAAGCTATCTAAATTCAACATAAGCGATAAGGTTCTGTTCTACCACTTGAGAGGAAAACAACTGTCAAGGACTGGTGTACCACTGCCCTGGTTGAAGGTAGCTAACCATGAGTTAGCATAACCAAGTGTTTGGATCCAGTATGATCAGGACACTAGATGAATCCCAATAGAAGAAATAGTGGCTAACTGATATGGTATTCGCCCACAGATATGATTTTAGGAGAGGAAAGGTGTAAGGGAGTTCCTTGAAGTTTGGGGTGGAAGATAAGGATTGTTAACACTTTAGTAAACAACTTTATTAATGTTTGCATAGTTCAAAATATTTTTTATTGACTGCAAAGATTAAACATTTAAATGCCTTAGTTTTATATACCATCCAACTTCCTAGACTTAACTAAGCTTAATTAATTTTAAAATAGTGCACTACCACTCTCTGGAGCTTATGGGTTTGCAACTTTCATATGATTTTGGAAGGCAGTGGGAAACGTCTCAGTCTCATTGTAAATTCGTTTGGGTGCGATTAATTGACTCAATATTATGGCAATTAAGGTAATTTAAATAATCAATCAAACATTTTCACTACAATTATTCATTTGTTATGCAATTATTTGATTGATCTTCATCACATATCCTCTTGATCTGATGGATGACATCTGTTTTAATTAATTCCACTAATATCAGGATTTACCCTGACAACAACCAGAGAAACTTCAGGCCATTTGAACTAGGCCTGCAACCATCTTGACCATGAGAGGAGCGAAATACTAAAATTTCAATGATGATACTAACATTATTTCTAACAGAGTACATGCCTGACACCTTAGAGCATTCCTCAGGTCTCATTCAAGAAGGGGAAGTTTCACAGATGATCCCATGACTAGTGCATCTGGTCATTCCTCAACCGGTGGAATTAGTATAAACACCCCCAAACTGGTGGAGGTATTGGTGACCTGTCCAGCACAGATGGGAGTGAAAGAGGCTCTTTTATAGGTGAGGATGAGCAAGAGTTTTTCAGTCTCTTCGCAGTGAATTCATTGGCAATAAGTTTCACTAAAGATGAATTGATGTCATGCAGAATAATTTTTACCTCGCAGATTTGGAAGATTTAGAATATGAGGATGATGGTGCCACCCAAATTCTATATGAAAATCGGCCCCCTTTTTATATCTTTGGGGTGGCTGAAACAATTTACATTCCGCTGATAATCCATGATGAGCAAACAAAATTTCACTGGCAAAAGCATCCAAAGGTCAAATGAGAATATTACCAAATTGGATAGTCATCCAATTTCCAAAGCAACTTGAAGCTACAATGCAAGGCACATCATGGGAGTACCATTGCTCAAACTGATGCTAAGATGCATAATATTTATTGGCAATTAGCCGATATTGAAAATGAGCACAATGAGCCAAATCCCAAAAGTGGGACCTAGCACAAAGGCCCCTGAACATCCAGGTTCAGAGGTAACCACCATGAGATTGGGATTTCACATACAGGAATTAGCTAAAACGAGTGATGAGAATACAGCAGACAAACAACATCTGACTAGAGGTTTATGAAAAATCTTCTTATCAAAGCCCTAAATTTCTCATTATTTTACAATATCCTATTAAGTTATAACTTTATTTCCTCTCTGAATTATATAATACTTCACTTTTTTCTCTAATAAAAAACTTTTCTATAGAATCCTAAGTTTATCTTTTTTGCTTTAACTTGTGTTGCATCAAGTTAGTAATCACCAGTAAACAGTCTGGGATTGATTAATATGAAATCATCGCCAGTAACCAGCTTGGGATTAACCTCTTTTAAGAAGACGCTCTGTCAAGGATATCTTGGTGCTAATAACGCTGAGAAAAGATTGAAAAATTTCTTTTGAGTCATGAATGCCAACGTATGTCAAGAATATCAGATAATTTCAGGAATTTTGTCATGAGAGTGAACAAGTCAACCAAGTAATCGATGTACCAAGGGGTAGCTTCTGAGGATGATTTTCTTAGTGAGAATAATTGTGAATTAACAAAGGTTGTCTGGTGCCTAATATGCGCGGAGTAGATCCATTAAGCATAATGTTGGCCTCTAAAGTTAAGCGAGCCAAGGTTGGAGCGCTGACTCCAGTCATGATGGCAGCAACAACATCATCAAGAGTTAACATTAAGAAGTTAATAGCATCTGGGCTGTAATATAAAAACGATCAGTGAAGGTGGCAACTGAACTTCCCATTTGCATGTTGATGCACATAAAAACCTTCTTTTTAAGCTTAGACTCTTTTTAAGCCAAACTTGTAAATAAGTTCCTCCTTAACATCCGCCAAAGTACTAGGAGTATCCATATGAGGAATAATTACTTCCTGGGCCATGTGACTTAAGCATGAGAGGATGTGATTGACCTTATGGTGATTGGTCACCCCTTACATGGTCAATGCATAGATGTATAGAAATGCGGAAATGCTGTCCTCGCCAAGGACAGAATCTTCCATAATAGTAGGTAAAAAGCGATGAGGTCACTCCCAGTGAACTCATGGACAGCAGGAACATTGTGTCCCGTAGCCTTTGAGCAAATGTTCATCTAGTCAAAAGAGCGAGATAGATGATCAATCCGCTCTTGGATGGCGTCAAGACTGGTTTCCGTGGTTTCAGGAGGCTTTCAAGAAGTAGATTTTAATAGAGTCATTCTAGCCTCTATTGCCATCTTTTAAGTTTCAAGTTTGTCAATAGGTCTCCCAAGCTCCTTAACTTAAAACAAAGGTTAGATAAAAATAACTTAGGGTTTGTTGATCAACTTCCACCACCCTGACATGCTTTCTAAGCTCCTCTTTCGTTTGCTTACACCCCTCAACATCAGGCTGGTGGGATCCTTTTGATGTAGTTCAACCTTGAATGTTCATAGTAACTCTCAACTCACTTTGACTGAGAGTATACATCATTCAACAGGTCATCCCCTTCCAGGGTGGTCTTGACACCCTGAGATTCCTTTTCAAATCTACTGACCTTTGAGCCAAATACTTGGAATTTTCAAAAGAGGCCTTCATCTTTAACTGGTTCTCTAACTGAGCGACCTTGGTTTTTAAAGTGGAAGTGGACCCATGGGATTATTGTGAGAGACGCTATTTGAGCTCCTCAATGTATGACAAGGCTTTGGCCAGCTGTTGCTCTATAGCTATTCTATGTTCATCACCATGCTGAGATGTTGACGCTTGAGACAATAGCCAACTGTGATTTTTTTCCTTATGCTTCATAAGTTCCTTCACAAACTCTTCAAGTAGAGTTCAAGTCTTAGTGGCAGGCACATCTAACTCTTCACGAAAAATCTTCATGGCTTCTTCTACTTAACTCATCACACCAGTATCAATTATCCATTCACACATGTATCTGAATAATGAATCTATGTTTGGCCTCCACGCCATATTTCGCCTTTCTTATATGATTAGAGGCCAAGTTATAGAGATTGCCATAAGCCAATTTTATTGCATCATGTTCACCAGGTGTCGTTGCAGTTCCTCATGGTGTACTCCCAACAGGTGTACCATATTAAACATGGCTGGGTGTGCAAACTAGCATATGTACGTAGTCAAGTTTGTAGTTGACTATAAGTGTTTGGGAGGGTTCAGTTTTGTAGAGGAATATCAGGTGATATTCCACCAAGGAACCTCTCTCACAGGAAGCAATATCATAAGGGTTCAGTATAAATGAGCCAATACTTTAACCACATTTGTTGCCAGTCAAGTAATCCTTTGGGACTCTGGTATAATCATGCAGTCAAATTGTTCATCTACAAAGGTGATGGTAGGAGGCTATACATCCGATCCTCCTCTTCACCATCCCCATTTCTTATCCATCCAGTGACAATAGTGACAGAAGCTTCTTCCATCTTGGTTATAATTTAGATTATGGTGTACAGGCAGCCTCTGTAATGAGAGCTTTGTTAAAGTTATGGCAAGGAGTTGCTTGCAGTTGCTTATCTGCAGGATTTTAACAATGTAACAGATGAAAAAATCTAAAAACTTGTAAGCTGTTTTATAAATTTGGAATATAAAGTAAATTACAACTAATATTATTATTAGCAAATTATATGGGCATAATAAAAGATGTTTTATTAGAATAATATCTCCCAGTGCTTGTGGTACTTGTAGGCTAACAGTGGGATGTGAGATTAGATCCAGTATAGGCAGAGGGTAACAAAGTTTTGAACAAGATAACAAACCAACCTATCAATTTGAAAAAATCTTTTAATCCCAATATGGCTTAATTCTAGATGATTGGTTGACAGCAGGTATGGCGACTTAATACAGCAACAATTTAATATATATTATACAATCTTTTTTATTCGAGGTGGGCTGACCTGGGGACAATACCGCACCAATTAGGGAAGTGAAGAAAATGGGAAAGGAGGATAAAACCTGGAAAACCTCCATGCGTGGTGTATGATAGGCCAGGAACTCCATGGACCGCCTTTGCTATTTGCTATCTCAGTTCAGGGCATTGGTGCGCAAAACCAACACAGTCAAAATTGTCCCCTACCCAAAGTCCATTACTGGGATTGAACTCAGGAGGCAGTGGTAGAGGGTCCATAATATTATACAATCTTTCATCAGAAAATAGTTTCATATCAGCTGATCACAGAATGTCCTATTTTTTGATTGTTGGGTAAAATCTTCACCCTTTGGAACCTCCTTCAGGTCTATAAAAGAGGGTTGTGTTCTCTTAAGAGGTTGCACTAAATTTGAGTTAATGCTTTGGTGAACTTCATGTCAAATCTCCTATTTCGCTGGGGGTTCAAAATACCCATTTTACTCAATACAAGCTAGTTGGATGAGGGCTAGTAGTAAAATTAGTACTCAGATATAAACTATTCTGCCAATAGTAAGACTGTGATTAACAGTAATATCTAAATATTTGCCATTGAACATTCTTCTTAACTAGTCAAAATTTTAGTTGTTAGACAATGTCCAAAACAGTTTAGGTTTTAGACCTGTTACAATTTAAAGTTGCATCAGAGTAGTAACAGGTTTCACCATGCTTGGCAACCAACTTATCTTATATATAATAATATCTTTATTCAATTTTTTAGTAAAATGATAATAATATAAGAGGGGAAGAAATTATATCTTTTCCTATCCAGTATAGTTTTGAACCTGTTACAAACCAAAACTGCAACAGTTTGGTAGCAGTATAAGCATGTAGAATTAACTACACTTGTATAGCAAACTATTGAACCTATTTTTAGCACTAGTGGTGCTCAACCCAAAAGGGAGAGCTGCCACACATCTTTATTTGCAAATGGGCCAAACAAAGGGATTATCAATAATAATAATAATTCCTAATATGGCACCACATCTAACAGCCTAGGAAGCTATATCTGATGGTGAGGAAGCTTTGGTAAACTTTTTTCTGGCACCCACACTAGCTAGCGGACTATGGCTTTCACATCAAGGTAGTAGAATCAGTGACATGTGGCATAAAGAGGTATAAAAGTGGGTTTTCTTCATTAATGATCTGGCAGTGTCCATTGCCTCAACGTATTGAGCAAGTTGATGCTCAGCAAAAGTGATGAGAGCAGGCACATTAAACTATTGAATCTATTGAATCAATCAAATAAAACCAAACTGCTAGCTGAAACATTTAATAATAAAAATTCTATCACCTGGCTATAGAATAGATACTTCAGCTATATTAACTAATAGAGTTACCACACGACATTGCTACTAGTGCTCCAATTTATAACTCAGCTTACAAGCTTTTAGATTTTTTCATCTGTTACATAGTAAAAAGCAGAAAAGCTAAGTGACCAATTTGAAACTAATCTGATTTATGGCTTTT